>JADKYC010000063.1:0-224974 GCA_019843955.1 Xylaria sp. 218_066 | reverse complement strand
AATGCTTAAGGTGTTAAGTGGTTATGTCCCCTCGTATCGGCGAACTCCATAGATGGTGACGAAAGAGTGGTCAGACGGAATCTGTTGGAACAAAAAAAAAAAAAAAAAAAAAAAAAAAAAAAAAAAAAAAGGCTTGGTTGTTCGTGATGGAAATGAATTATTATCTATTATAGTAACGACACCAAACCCTTGATCGACCTGTCCCTATAGACTCTGAATAGCGGCATCGTATGCTTCGATGATGGGCGTATAATAAAGTTCGTCTGGTTCCCCTTCGAGAGTTCCCAGGTTCATAATAAAAGTGAGGTCGTAAGGAAAAAGGATGTCCCTAATCTTGCGGCAGAGGTCCTTAACGGGTTCCAAAGCCTTTGGGAATTCGTCCAAGATCTCGTAGAACCCATCTATATACATACGGCCTTGTTTCTGAAAAGCAATGTCTTCAAAAGTTCCGGTCTCCCACTTGGAAAGCACGCTGACTTTAACTGGCCACTCTCCAATACCCCCAAGATCATTATACCATGATTGCCACGCGCACATCCAAATCAGGACGTAAAAAAACGATTCGAGATCGTGGCGGTAGGTGTGGTCGACTGCTTTTAATACTTCTATTGCCATAAACGGGATCGTACCTATCGGTTGCTGCGCTCCATCTACGTTACTATCACGCTCTTTTGCTAGATCAAGGTCGATTAGCATGCCGTGGAAGCCCGTCTTGGCTGGGTCTGTAATAATAATGTTATTGGAAGAAATGTCGCGATGGAGAATTCTACCATCTAGGTAAAGAGATCGGTGTGCTTTAATTGCATCTCGCAGTGCTTCTAGCAGTTCTTTTGGCGTTCTAAAGTCGCTGATAATACGGCCGGCCGGTTTGATGACCAGGCAGGAAAAGCTCCTGTCCTCCCATTCGTTTGGGCTATGCGGGTTCTTGTTCTCGCTGATCGACGGCTGGTCGATAACCTCCTTGGCCAGTTTTGGCTTCCGACCAGTCTGCTGCCTCTTAGATCGGGAGTTCTTATAGTCGAATGGTGACTTGCGCTTGCTATTCGATATGCTCGCGCTTGCTGTAGCTGACGATGAGTCGGTATCCCGGAACCTATGACGTTTCGTAAACGTAAGTCCTTCTCGAATCTCCTGAATAGTAGTAACTTCACGATACATCACGAGTTGTGCCACGCCTTTAACACCCCTTTCAGCTGCTAGTTTTAAATGGTCCACTTCTGGTCTCTGTTTGGTCGGTCCCCAAGAAAACTTAACAACATTCCCATCTTCGGTGGTATAGCACGTAGTCCCACGACATACGATGGCCTTCCGTCTACTTATCGCTCTATCTAGCGTAAACTTAGTCTTTTCGCCATTTTCGTTAGAGATCCGGATAGTACGAGGACCATTTGCAGGCCGCGAAATAAACGTGTCTAAGCCTATTAGCTCTGCTCCCATTGTAGCATACCCGACTAGAGCGTGCGCAAACTTGGATGGTTCTTTGTGAATGTCAAAAACCCCGGAGCTATACGGCCCAGATCTATCAAAAACCCAGAGCTCCATCTTAGAGTTCCGTAGGGAGAACGCGTGAACAAATCGGCGCGTCGGCTGGTCGGCAAAAATCCTTTGTACGTGGCGCGCAAGTCGTAAGAAATACGGTTTAAATTCATCTTTACCATTGGACCTCCTATGCTCCCCAAAAACGAGGACGTCCTTGTAGTAAATTTCGTCGGTCTTAATTGCTTTCGCTTCTGCCTTCTGTAAAAAGACATACAATTGGCTTATCCGTTCGTCAAACTTGCTCGGGTGTTTGATGGTTTGGAGCGTGTTAGCTGCACCTTCCAAGTGGCGTTCTCCTAAGGTGTAAAGCCATTTCCAGACGGGATCTTTGTCAGAGTTCCTCGGGAAGCCCTTCCATACCCGTCTGTTATGCTCTCGCATAATCCCGTCGACCATCTGCTTCTTTTCCTCGCCCCATTTTTCCGCGGGGAAGAACTTTTTGCAGAATCCCTCCACTTTGCGAAAGGTGCAATCTTTTATCTCTTGAAAGAGCTCTGGGTCCACGAGGCTGGATTCATCGCTATCGGGAAGTCGGTTCGAGCTGAGTCTGCAGGGTGTTGCTTGGAATGTGTTTTTAAGAAGGTGGCGGGGATGCTGAGGGGCAGGTAGAAAAGACTGAAAGGCGTCGATGAGGCGGAAGACTGCAGCCCAGATATCGTAGTCGGGAGAATTGTTGACAACATGGTTGATCAGATCACAAAATGGGTTGGCGCCGGTTGCCGTCTTATCTGAGTCGAGCAAGGTTTGTCGAATGTTAGCCAACCCTGCCAATACCAAGCTGGCCCCGGGATAATGAAGCTCGAGTGACGCTTTATTGTCGAGGAAAACCAGCAGCAGGTCTAGGATATCTTTCCTACTCGGATTATCTCGCAATTTCTCGTCTTGAAATTTGTCAAGCGCGAGCGGATTTGCTGAAATAATGTTCAACTGCTCGTCTGTGAGAGCCATTTTGTTGCATAGTAGAGCGTGGCTAATGGGGGGGAGTAATAAGATTGAGGGTAAGAAGACAAGTAATAAGAAATAGGTAAACAGAACAAGACGCGTTGCGTGATAATAACATATGCCCCCTTTGGCTGTACTCTTAAGAAATCGGCGTTGATTGGTTCAAGACTTAAGCGGTACCCGTATGGACTCCCGAACTAGCTGATTTTAGTGGTGCTTTTGTTTTAAACAAAGGTTTCCTTGTTGCCTTTTTCCCCCCTGATTTTTTTTTTCTTATCATACGCTGCGACCTTTGGGACAGGCGGGCAAGAAAGGCCGGAGGTTTTCTGCCTAGATATAGCCCATACAGCCCATATAAGCCAGGCAGGCCAGGATAGGCGACGGAGAACTCGCAAAGCCTTCGGCCCTCCGAGTCTCCCGTCCCGGAGGGAGGGGAGCCCAGGCCCCTCCCCCTTCCTTCCCGGGCGGCAGAAAAGGGGGCCGCAAGACCCTTTTTTCCGCCGTGCAAGTATTCTGCCTTATAGGTAGGTATAAGCCTACGGTCGGCTTTAAAATATAGCCGGACAGCCGGTTATAAAATTTGTCCAACGTCTTTATTAAAAGTAGGCTGGAGCTAGAATATACTTCATAAATGCTATTAAAATTGATAAAGTATATAGTTATCCTATTCCAGCTACGTTAACGGTATTCGTTTCCCCTCGATTTCTGTCTCTTACAACCCCTATCCAACGTTAACGTTAGCTTTTCATTACCTTACATCGTAAGCAGAAAACCTCCGATCAAAACCTACAGCCATAACAATCGTGTACAATTTGGTAGGCAGTGAGCAGGAGTTTCTTGCGTCTAGGATAACCAGTTGCTTTCATGGATAACACACAACTCCCCACAGACCCCTAGGCAGGACGAGCTCACGGCATTAGTTCAATAAGTGCTGCCGACAGGCAATCAACCCCACGAGCGAGCTCCCCTGCGTCTCCACGCGACATATACCGCAAATGAATGGCACGACATCAGTTCTTCAGAGTAACATCAAGTGCCGGGTTCCCCAACATGCGGGGAAGAGGGGGGGCCAGTCGTCCCATGCCGCGCCCGTGGCCCGGCGTGCGTGAATTGTATTACCCGAACGAGCCTATCCCGAGGAGCGAAGATGGCCTTCAAACCCTCTGTGTGTATGTGCCTTGGTCCTGTACCGTGGTCCTGTACCGTGGTTCTGCGCCGACAGCATGTGCCGTCGTATTGGGCTATGGCGGCCTACGACATGGCATGGCTGAGCGTGCGTTTGGTCTGTGCCAAGTATCTTCGTACTCCTTTCTGGGAGTTGGTCTCGTGTTGGGGATAAGCACGCATCCGGGATTCTCCATATTTTACAGTCAAGTAAGAAAGATATAATATTCTCGTATAGATGATAAGGAAGAACGACTTCCCACTCTTGGGAAATTCGTGCTTACTTGCGTAACGTCGGACTCGCTAAGCTGTAGCGTATTACACACCAATGTGACTCGCCGAACTAGAGTCAAACACCGTTTCTTTCGTTCAAATGAACTATGAAATGTCTATCCCTGAGAAACAGAAAGTGAGTATCGGTATTTCCGAGGGCCTGGCTACCTTGAGCCTCAAGAATGTACCTTTAGACGGCCATCGTCGGATGAAGGTCCGTGTCATCGGGGCAGGTTACTCCGGGATCTACCTCGGCATCAGAGTACCGCAGCGGCTCCGGAATATCGACTTACAGATCTACGAGAAGCACCAAGGCGTTGGTGGTACGTGGTGGGTGAATAGATATCCAGGTATGCATTTCCTTTGTGTTGGCCTTCATGGGGTAGCGGCCTTTCCAATGACTACTTTATATAATGTGTGCTTACACTTCCCAGGCGTTGCTTGTGACATCCCGTCACACTCGTATCAGTACACTTTTAACGCAAATCCAAACTGGTCTTCGTTTTATGCGCCGGGGTCGGAAATCTGTGACTACCTAAAGGCTACGGCGGAGAAATTCGGCGTTATGAGATTTGTAAAACTCTCGCACGAGGTTATATCTTGTACATGGGATAACGAGGTCAAAAGATGGTACGCTTTGAGGATTCAGGACTAGAAAACAATAGTCAAGGAAGAATGGAAGGAAGTTGACTCGACACTAGGAAATTAGACGTGCGAAAAACAGATACAGGGGAAATCTTCCAAGACGATGCCGATGTATTAGTCGCAGCTCGAGGGGGCCTTAGCAATCCGTCCTGGCCAGACATTCCTGGCTTGAAAGACTTCGCAGGGGAAGTTATGCACTCGGCTCTTTGGAATGACGAGTATGAGCCTCACCCTTATACCGAGTACTACGGAGCCATGGACTGAAAAGCAAAATAGTTACGACTTCAGGGATAAGCGAATCGGCATTATAGGCAATGGGTCGAGCGCTATACAGATAGTGCCGAGTCTACAGAAGATCGAGGGGACACAGCTTTCCTGTTTCGTCAGGAGCAAAACTTGGATAACGAATCCTTTTGGCGACGGTAAGCCCAGTTGTCGTCCAGGTCAGATACTCATGTTGACGAATTTCGAAGCTGTCATGAATAAGCTGAGGTTAGATCCCAAACAATTGGACTGTAAGTCAGCATAGCCACCTAGTTCATATACGTTATTTCTAAGAATCTCGCAGTCACCCCTGAACAACGGCAGGAATTCACCCAGGATCCCGAGAAACTGTTCAACTTCCGGAAGGAGATCGAGGTCGATGGGAACACGATCCACGAGGTCTCATTCCGCGACTCCGGCATGCAACGCGGAGGCATGGCCTTATTCCGCGCAGCGATGCAGCAGCGGCTTGCGCCGAAGCCCGACATCGCCGAATTCCTCATCCCGTCCTTCGGGATCGGCTGCCGACGGGCCACGCCCGGGCCAGGGTATCTAGAAGCCCTAGGCGAGGACAACGTAGACTTCATCACGGAGAAGATTGCAGCCATAACATCGGACGGGGCGAGACTCGTGTCTGGGAGCAAGGTGCTCTTCGACGTCCTCGTCTGCGCAACGGGATTCCAGACCTCAAAGGCGCCGCCTTTCCCGATTGCCGGGCGGGGAGGTTTAACGCTCGCCGAGCGCTTCACGCCATTCCCCGAGGCATACCTCTCTCTCGCGGTAGACTCATTCCCGAACTATTTCATGATGCTCGGTCCCAATTCCGCCATTGGGTCCGGGTCCCTGACCTCGATCCTTGAAAGCGAGGGCGACTACATCGTGAAGTGCATCCGCAAGCTACAGAAAGAGGACTACGCGGCCATGACGATCAAGCCGGAACGGGTGCGCGACTGGCGCGAGTACTGCCACGAGTACTTCAAGAACACCGTGTACACGGAGAAATGCAACAGCTGGTACAAGAGCGACGGCGGCACCGGGGATAGAATCATCGGGCTTTGGCCCGGCAGCACCCTGCATGCGCTGGAGGCGCTGCGCGCCCCTCGCTGGGAGGACTTCGACTGGGAAAGCCGCGATGCGAATTGGTTGCGATGGCTCGGCAATGGGTGGAGCGTGACGCATACCAAGGTTGAAGATGAGGGACGGAACGATGGACGGGGATACCAGGGTGATCCCGCGTGGTATATCGAGCCCAGGTTCGTGGACGTGCCGTTAGAGCAGCAACCCGAGAAGGACGCGCAGTTCAAGATGCGCCCGTTTTCGCATTGAAGGCAACGATCGGTCAACCCTTGGGGGCGCAGCCGTTGTTTGCTGAACCGAACTACATGATAACCCCTCCTTTTCCTTTGGCAAGTGATCCTTTGAATTTCGAAGCGACTATCGGCTACCCTGCCGAAAATCGTACTGTAATAGATTGTTATGACTTCGCATTGGCTGGAAATCCTACACGTGTAGGCTGTTGTTGGCTTGTTTTGAAGGGGGACGTGGGGTCGAGTCTATTTAGTGTTAAACATGGGCATCACAAAACAGGCTTCTCCTTATCCACATTACTTATTGAGGAAAGTACCTTTATCTAAGAGTTTGGCGAATGGAGAGGATTAGTCTAGATAACAATTCAATAATTCAGCAAACATAAAACCAAATATAAACTATCATGATCTGTTGACAAACAAAGGGAAAACTCCGTGGGATTTGTTTTTCTACTAACCTATTATAGGAGGACATATGTAATCACGATGAGGCGCAGCTGAAGCTTTGCCTGCCCGCTGAGGGACCGACCCTGATTCTTGGCATGGCTAGCGTCGTGATCAATCCCCTGACCGCTTCATTACTGTACATAAGTACTTACATGCTTTCAGTAAACAATAAATTGTTCGATTTCAACGTCCTTGAATCGCCTAGTATATATCATTCAGGAGTACGGAATTGCGTATCTAAGCACCTGTACTCTGTCGTACGAGACGAGCAGCAAAGCGACCATTGAAAAAGCGGTTGGTTTCCATGTCCATGAAGATTGAAGCTGAGACGCTTCATCGATTTCAGCCAGGGGACCCCCCAGCCCCTGATCGTCATAGTGTAGCGTAGGACACCAAGATACTCTCCTACCCCCCTATTCAATATACCCTGCCAAGTAGTATGGAGTCTGCTTATCCCTGCCTACCCCGGTCTACCCTATCCAGTTAGTCCTATTTAAAAGTTAAATACTTAAGCAATTTATATACGAATTTAACTATATTCTGTCTACTTATCTATTTATTAGGCTACTATCTACGTTGTAGACTTTTTAATAGTAATCGCTTAAGCTTTAAAGCAAATTTTGTAGCTATGCTTCCGAAATAAATTTTTACGCCTTTATAACTTATACTTTTATTTAGTTATATAATAGCTTATATATATAGCTATAGTATAAATTTATATAGTTCTTTATTTAATTTTAAACAGTTTTAATTAAATTAAAATTTAATAAATAAACAGGCTAATAAATTATAAAAATACTATAATAATATAATTTAGCTTTTATATTATTTATTACGTACTTAAAAATATTATTTTATATAAATTAAAAAAATTTATTTTAAAAATATTAATATAAAATATAGCTATAAACTATAAATATAATATATTTATAATATAAAGTAAAAATAATTTAGCTTTAGCTTTATTATTAAAATATATTAAAGCTTTTGCTAGTTAACTTAAAAAATAAGCTTTAAAATATTTAGCTACGTTTTTATTTTATTTTATTTATTATATAATTATAGCTATATTTTTTGTTTAATTTTTAAATAACTTAAAGCTTGTAATAAAACTTTTAAATAACTTAAGTTTTATTTAACTATAAAATTAAAACCTATTATTTATAAGTTTAATATTAATATTTATTAATAAAAACTTTATATATAGCTATTTAATTTTTATTAAATAAAAGTTTATATTAAGCTTAATAATATTTATAGCTTAAATAATAAAAAATATTTTAAATAACTTTTTTATTATACGTTTTATTAAATATTTTTTTAGCTATTTTAGCTTATAGCATTTATTAATTTTTTTATAAACTTATAATAAATTTAACTAGCTATTATTTTTTAGCAAAGTTAAAAGCTAAAAAAAGTTTTTTATAGCAGCAAAATTTTTAAAGTATAAATAATATTTTATTAATTTAACTTTTTAAAAACTTTGTTCGTTAGCTTATTTTAGCTATAAAAAAACTACTATTTTTATATAAAATATATATATAAGCTTTATTAATATTTATTAAATATTAGCTTATTATTTTATATTATTTTAATAATAACAATACGCTTTAAACAAATAAATTAAATAATTATATAGCTAAATAAACCTACAGCTATAATAAAAAATAATATAATAATAGCTAATATAGCTATTTTAAAAAATAATTTAAAAAGTAATTAGAAAAGTAATTAAAAAAATAAAAGTAAAAAAAATAAAATCTAGCAAAGTACGCGTAAGTCTACAATAGCCATATGTACCTCTGCTAATAAAAAAAAAGAGGTAATACTAAAATAAGTATAGTAGCCTTACCCCTGGAGCTGAAGTACTTGACAAGGAACGTATTACTGGCCATAGACTAAGTATGCAAAGTAATGAATAAATAGCGTCGAGACTCTCGACTTGGTTTTCGTTCCAGGTCGACTTTTCACAGATCCAGACGACAATCTTTCCCGTTTTCTCCTAGGAGTCCCACCGACTTCAAATCTACTGAGTAGTCAGCGCCGCTGGCATCTCACGGTCGTCATTGCCAGCAAACTAGCGTGAACCAGAAGTTAGGCTAGACTCATTGGAAAGGCAATTCAGCAACAACAATGAAGGCTTTCCTCCTCCTTCCAGCCTCGCTGGCGAGTCTGGTCCTCGCACGAGTCACCTCTCCTCCGCCTCCCTCCGTCTACATTCTCACGCCGAATCGCCCCGCCCTGACAGTCGTGTCTTCGGCGCTCAACACTCTCGGCTACAGCTACTCCGAGGCCACAGCAAGCAGCGGTCTCGGTCTGGGTCCCAGCACATATGCCATTCTGGAGC
Organism: Xylaria sp. 218_066; assembly: GCA_019843955.1. Lineage (NCBI taxonomy): Eukaryota > Fungi > Ascomycota > Sordariomycetes > Xylariales > Xylariaceae > Xylaria > Xylaria sp. 218_066. The sequence continues at coordinate 216,046 of JADKYC010000063.1, read as the reverse complement.
CGGGGACCGCGTCGTATCAGAACATATCGCGCGACAACCCCTCGGCGCGCTTCATCCTGCCAGCCACCAAGGCGACTGACGGACCCAGTTCATGGCTGGGTGCTTTTTTCCAGGAGCGGCAATTGGTGGAGAACGTACGGCCTGATAGCGCAGACTCGGTCCGCGCTTTCTTTGCCGAGATGGAGGATGCTGGGCGGGGCGGTTCGCAGCTTCTAGAGCTCGACGTCTTCGCTCACGGCTCGCACGACCAGGCCCAGACGTGGGTCGCGCTGTGCGACTTTTTGGGGCTCGGGTACAGCGTGGTAGAGAGGTTGAAGCTGTGGCATTTCCCATAGTGAAACATTGGCGTCAGTTTTCATGGCTGAGGTTTGAGTGATTCAAGCCTGCATTGGTATCGCTGGACGATGTCGAAGAGACTCGGATGCGTGGACATGTGTCGAAATAGCGTTACGTCGCCACCACCCGCGGCCTCCATGTGGTGGCGATATCGGTGAGGCCTCAATAAAGCTCAGCCTGCGCCAAGGTGGTGGCTGATGCAACTGCACGATATCATTTTACCCTAAATGAAAGCGGATTCGGCCGCTGCAATGTCCAAGAGAAGCTTGGAAAGTACTTGGTGCCGATTAAGGTGGCCGGCAGTCACGGGTCTTTGGGAAGCTCAGCCAAAGGCTACGGTGGCCCTGGTTTCAGCGGGCCGAGGAGTAATAGCCCTGACTTGGGCAAGACGCAAAACCCCCTCGATGGCATAGTCGAAATTCAAAACGGATCCAGGATCAGTCGTTCTCTATACATATTATGGGTTAGAGAATCAGTCTCTCACGGTCCCACAAGGATACCCACGACCACCCAATTTCTTAGCATGTAGTCACGCATCTACCTACCTCACAAGGTATATTCTACGACGATAGACATTCCACATGTAATCATAGATAGAACGCGCAAGCATGCCAATATCGGTAGGCAGTGCCTCGGCGCATTTGGCAATACAGATTTAGAGTCTCCTTGGACTGCTATTCGTATCGTAACTCTCTTATCACTATATATGAAGACTCAGGTGAATCATTGCTGAGCCTGGGGCATGTGACAACGGTGGCCACCATATATCATACTGCCCAAGAGCAGCCAGGGCTGAGTCAGTCTAGGAAAGGTCATTAACGATTTCCCCACTATGCTCTTGTAGGAGGCATTCAAGTAGTTTCGTAAGACCTACTGTACCTAGAGTTCTGGGCCGAACTTGGGCTTGATATACAATGTTCATTGAAATGTTGGTTGCAGGATGGTTCCGGCGTAGGGGCTGCTGTTCAACGGCCTAAACAGTGGCGCAATATTGAAAATATGCAATCTCATTCGTGCCTGTGTAAGGTAGGGACCTAAAAAAGGTTCAGTTGGCTTCACTTCAATTCGTGTAATATGCAGCTCCCATAAACGTGACGTGTATTCTCGGCCAAGTTGGAAATCGCAGTCCAGACAGTTTTGTTGCATTTATCGCTCGTAGTCACCTCATTGTCTCTACTTCCGATCTGGCAAAGTCGAAAGGAGCAACTCATGAATTCTGCAAGGATGAGGATGATAATAAAGCAACCATGATGTTGGTCTAGCCCCCCCTCCCCCCAGGTGTCACGGTTTCTCACAACATAATCTAGACAAGAAAATAATAACCCCTCCGCCATCTATGATATAGCCGTCTCTTATCAGCATGTATCTAAATCCTCTAAATCCACGCTTCCGAGCATCAAACCACCGCCGCGTTCACAGCAGGGAAACATCTCAACCATCATCATCTCAGCCACAGACGAGCTCGGAACTTACAACAGCCCAGAGGTTATTACGTCAAAAAAGGAGGGTCGAAGAATGGGTAAAGTTTATCGGAGTCGATAACGCCGAGGCCGCGCTCGCCCTCAAAGCCCAGGGCCTGCGCATCTGCCGGAGTCCAGACAAGGAACGTATCGAGAAGCTCGTCGTCCACACATCGTGGGGATGCACTGAGGAAGACCCAAACACAAACCGGAAGTGCTCAAGGCTGGAGTTTAAGGTATGCGGCTCGCTCAGTGAGCGTATAGACGGCCTGAAATTCATCTTTGATGCCGCCATCGGTAAGCAACCTTCCGACCTAGCCTGAGCTGAAGAGCGATACTGAACCGGCGGAAAATTGTAGTGGCACGAGGCATGTTCACCCTAACTACTGTCACGGCAATGAGAGCCAGCGTAGAGGACATGCTCCGAAAATGCGAAGAAGCGCTTGTTCCTCTTGCTTCTCCTACATGGGTCGACTCGCATTCGGAAGACGGCACGGTCGAGAAAGCAGTTGATGGGAAAGGCAATAGCAGGGATGGAGAGATGGGTACCAAGACGAAGGGTAGGATGAATAAAGAAACGGACGAGACGGGGGTTGAGGCGGATGACAAGACGGGCGATATGACGGAGGTCGAGACGGATGAGGCAGGCGAGGCAGAGGACAAAAAGGGAAAACAGAGTGGAGGAAAGAAGAAGGGCAAGAAGAAGAATAAAAAGAGAAGGCGTTGAGTCAAGTCAAGATAGCAACATGAAATTGATGACGAGGGATAACGGAGAAGTGGATGATTGATGAAGAGAATACGGCGGGGAGATCGAACATATGTACCAGTCTGCTTCTCCTACAAACACACGAGAGCAGACCAACAGGCAAACAAAAATGTCAAGAAAGAATAAGTAAATCGTTATCTCTAATGACCCTAAACGCCGGTATATACCTGATTACGTAACTCGTTATGTTCTATCATAATAGTCGCAGCCGATGGATCCCACGTGTCGCTGCTCGCATGGGAGCCTATATGAATAATGGTCACCGTCGGGCCCGTTTCCGCATCCTTTTCCTTTCCGGCCTCCGTGTCTTGGTGGTCCATCCACATGATTGGTTCCAGCTTGCGAAGCGCATTGAGTCTTTCTGCCCGTATGCCTTCGGCCTGAAGAGGTTCTTGTCTGTGTAGGTAAAACTTCTCAAGCTGGAAGAGGGCTTCGCAGACACAATCCCGGGACCCCGTCAACTTCGCCGCCTGTACCGAGTCCTTGTATGCTTTCTCCGCGGCCGCAATGTCGCCCTTCATCCATCGAACATAACCGAGCCAGACGCAACGAAACGAATCATCTTTGGGAGAAAGCGCCGTAACGTCTAGTTGAGACAAGACGTCGTCTGCTTTATCTAGTTGGCCTTCGGCAAGGTCCCACTTGGAGATCGCTAACGCATGTTCCAACTTTAGCATGGCCATTATAGAGGGATCGATAATTTGATCGTCGACTTTGGATATCCGGTGCGCCAGGCCCTCGGCTTGCGTCTTGGGATCCTTCTGCCTCTCGACTGCATCAAAGTACAACAGATAAACTTCTGTTGACAGGGAATGGCTGGCGCCAAGGTGCTCTTCGAATTCGCGTACGCACTGTGTAAGTACAACCTCGATGGCCCTGTATCTTTCAGCAGCAGGTACATCAAGAAAAGTCTGCCAGAAACTGGAGAGAGCATGACCCCGGCCGTACAGGGCGCGAGCGAGGTCCGAGCAGAATTGTAACAGGATTCCCTGTATCTCCCTCCTGCCAATAAGTTCGAGGCGAGCGGCGATACAGAGTATTCTGGGTATTGTCTCTGGCGGGGGGTTCTTGAAGACCCGGATTAGTAGACTAAAGGGAGCGTCCAGTGTGTGCCGTATAGCGACGGGTTCGACCTGACGACCAACGGATAGTGCTGCCGTCATACACCTGTCTAGCAGTGACTTCAGCAGCTCTGCAGGACCCTGACGTCCTCTCGCGCTCCAACAGCCACTCGCGGACCGGACCCATGTGCTAGATCCGAAGCCCTGAGACAGATAGGTTCGAAGAAACCGTAGTAAGTCCTCGTGAAGTTCGCCACTGGGCCTCGTCATGACTGCTGGCGCCTTCTCTTCAGCGTCCTTGAGGTGTTCTGGCAAGTCTGGAGGGGTTTCCGACGGAGCCGGAGTGCGACAGCTAACGTCCCGGATGGCATCTGAGTGGGGCTGTGCTCCGGACTCGAGCTTTGCGTAGAGCGACGGATTCCGGGATATATATATCTGAAGACTGTCAATCTCCACCTTCCGGTCCCTTACATAAAAGATGGATCCTTTATTGTGCTCTGCTTCCCGCTGTCTCTTCAAACGAAGGATCTGCAAGACTTCGTCGAACCGCAGGTTCTTGAAAGCGTTCCAGGAGGCGAGCTGCCTTTTGTACATGGATATGCTTCGAGGAGTTAGCGAGGCTCCCCACCGTCGGGCCAACCCCAGGGTCTATCAGGGTCTATCAGGGTCTATCATACGTTGCGACGAAGTCATGATTCTCCTCCATGTACTGCCTAACCTCATCGAGCGTCTTGTTCTCCTCGACGTAGAGCCGCACGATGACATCCTGAAACTGGGGCCAGTCCTCGGCAGTCGCATATCGTTTGGAAGACGAGGATTCGCCGGGTTCGCTTTGCATGACAGTGGTGGCTGGCAGGAGTTAATATGATACGGTTCCACGAGTAATAGAATCATTTTGCGACCGGTTTGGATGATTTAAAAGTCGGAGCGGCTGCGTGTTTGCCATCGTGTAAGCTAGCCACGAAGCAAGAGGCTATCTAATTCAGGTTATAGAGTTTGAAGCAGACTTGATACAAAGCAACCAAAGCGGAGGCGGACGACGCCCCAGGGGACGCGGGCGTGGGCGGTGATTGGCGGGCTGGGCAGGGGGTTGCCCAATGGGGAAATAAGTCAGCTGCACTGACGCTTTTAGCGTGAACATGCGGGCTGAAAACCACGTTGGTAAGGTTTACAGCAGCTGAAAGCAGCAGCCAGCATGCAGAAGACTATTGTCTCGATTGGCTGCTTGTCGAGGGATGACCAGGACCGACCAGGAAATAACCAGGTAGTCCCAGGTAGCATGCTTATTCTAGCGTGCCCAAGGGAGGTGCTGTTCCGAGCACAGCATGCCTCATGCCTTCATGCCTTCATGCCTACCTATAGTTCTGCCTATAGCATAAGCACAGTACTTCGGTAGTGCCACCGGATGGGTGGGCGAAGTCGTGAAGCAAACCCGCCGCCCGAAGCAGGCCATGGTCAGAAATCCTGGTGGAGGTGGTCTGATGATTGGCGTGACGTTGGCGGCTGTTCATTCTCGAAGGCCACAAGGAAGCAAGCACCGACATGTGCCGCGAGTGCTGCCGCGAGCGATGGAACACGACGCCGTGGCTCGGGTGCACAGCGAGCATGGTTCGCATGTTATAACCTCGCATGTGTATGTACGCTATGTGTGCATCTGCGCCGCTTCCCGATCTTGTGTGCCTGTGCCCGGGTATCGCGCACCCTGCCCCAAACCGCAGACTAACCAGCTTCAGTTGGCCAGACAGATTATCGTAGATCTTCTCTCTCGATATCGACGCCGCCTTCGGGATCCGTCGCAATTCGAGTGACATGCCGCGGTGCGCACACCCGTATTATTGCCCTGAAAAGCGGGGAGCTGTGACTGATCTGGACTGCACACTATTGCCAAGCGGCAACTGTAGTACGCAAGACTATGGCGACTTGAAGACTTTTTCTTCCTCCTCTTTCGTTGCCGCTTGCTGAGCCTCTCGACGGACTGGCTGAGGAACGAAGAATGCGGTAGATTATTGGTCGCTGTGCTGACAAAGATGACGGAGCCAGCTACGTACCTGTCGGCTTAGGTAGGTATGTACCTAAAGTACCTACCTACCACCTACAAGCTACCTACCTAGGTAGTAATGTAGGGGTTTCGTAAATTTTTTTGGGCGAAGCAAGGTGGGCACTTATGCTGGAAGCTGGAGGTATGATATCATTGGTGGCGGTACCGTCAGATCACCCCCAACCTACCTAAATGCGTCAGAATCTTCCCCACCATTCCTAAGCCACAACTACCTAGGTAGGTACCTACTGTACCTACCTTAGGTGTGCAATTGACGCGAATGCACTTAACGCGCCGTCGCCAAAGGCAAGTGGCCTGCGACGCGTCTTTTAGCGAGCCATGCCGCGTCGCGCGTACATTGCCTACCTAGTACTTGTCAACCATTGCATCAACGGCGTTGAATGTCAGTCACCTATCGCACATTGCCAGGATGCTCAGGCAAGAATACAATCGCCCTGATCCGAAGCGGCGCAATGTCGCCGACTACCGCAAGAAACAGTTCGCCGACCCGACTTACAAAGAGACCGAGTACCACCACCGCCTCAACTTCTACGCTGCCCCTCCAACCGCGGATATCACGCTCGAGCAATTTGAACAATGGGCTATTGACAGGTTAAGGAGTAGGCTTGTCAGCATACTACCTACGAACGCTGTATCTTGGTGCTGACATGTCTGCAAGTCCTCGCCGAACTCGAAGCATGCTCGTTTCGCAACAAATCCCAGGCCGAGACGGCCTCGCATATGGAGCCGCTGCTCAAGAAATATCTCCTTCTCGAGCCAAACTCGTCGTCTTCGTCAAGGCTCTTCGACGAGCGCCAAAAGGACCACTACAGCCATTTTATTCTACGTCTAGCCTTTGCCTCGACCGAAGACTTGCGCCGGAGGTTCAGCCGCGTCGAGACAATGCTGTTTCGTCTACGACTAGCCGAGGAGGGCCCGGGCGAGAAGAACGCATTCATCCAGTCCGTCAACCTGGACTGCGAGCAGGTGACCGAGGACGAGCGGAACAGGTATCGAGGCGAGCTGGCGGCCGTGACGGGCTCCAAAAAGGCCTCTGACGAGGAGACGTGGATCAAAGTGGACTGGGAAAGAGTACCGGACTTGGTCGAGTCGAGGCGGGTGCTGGTGAAGTCCGGGAAGGCTTACGTGCCTTCGAAAGAACAAGCGAGCATGGTGATCGCCGAGTTTACAAAGCGACTGGACCACGCATTGGAGGTATTTCTACATCCCCTTATTCGCGGGGAGGAGCAATCTCGACTGACTGCGGCCTTAGTTGACGGCTCGCGCATTGCCACGACTAGACGAAGACGACCGGCTCACGCCCATACTTAATCATCTATCCAAGAACTTCATCACGCCGGACGCATCGTACGCGAGCTCATCATCCTCGGTACCCGGTGCTGATATCTCGGCACGGAATATCGATGCCCTGGCCTCACACTTCCCATTGTGTATGCAGAACCTGCACAGGACTCTGAGACGAGACGCCCATCTCAAACATTTTGGTCGTCTACAGTACACATTATTCTTGAAAGGGATCGGCTTGAATTTGGAGGAATGCTTGATCTTCTGGCGAAGCGCTTTCCATAAGATTACAGACGATACTTTCAACAAGGAATACAGATATAACGTACGGCATACGTATGGTGATGTTGGCGGCGACTCAAACAGACGCGGCGGCGGCTACTCGCCCTACTCGTGTCAGAAGATTTTGATGGAGCATCCGCCCGGCCCCGGCGAGGCCCACGGGTGTCCATACCGACATTTTAGTCTCGAGAATCTCACTGCGCTGCTGCAGGGCGTGGGCATCACGGATAGGTCTGTCTTACACGGGGTCAAGGAAGACAAGGAAAGCCAGAAATTCCACATGGCCTGCAACCGGTACGACGCCTTCCCCTCTCTTGTCATGTTGTTCGTACTAATGTGTGGAAATTAGCGTCTTCGAGTACGTGCATAAGAACGAGATTAAGAAAGCCAAGGATGAGGGCGTTATGACCTCTGCACAGCTGGAGACCATCGTACATCCCAACGAATACTTCAAGCGTAGTTATCTATTGAAGAACCTGGGCAAGGCGAGTGGCGAAGACATAAAGATGGAGGGTTCCTGAGCCGAGGGCCTTTGTTTATTTAGTTTATGAGTCATGGGAGGTGAATATACATGCTGGGCGTAACGCGGGAGGTACTTGTTGTCAGAATTAAGGGCTTGGCCCACAGCTGCCTTTTGGCGCAATGGTAAATACGACACTTGTATATCAAATAGCTATCAAATAGCTAGGAATAATCATTCGGTACAAGGTCTTAGCCTCTATAGAACGGAGCTTTGTAGTCTATACGGTGTCCGGGCGTTTTGTTAGAACGGCGAACCTGAACGGGATGGAGGGAAGCATCACATAACATTGATAGGTGCCCGAATAGATGAAAGAGGACCCAGTCCATGCGACGAGTTTTGAAACACTAGTAGTTCTACTTCATCCCAGTCCATCAGTAGACTATGATACGTCTGGACGGTGAACTGGACGACAGCATTCTTCGTCCCTCACGCACCTCGCGTCGCTCGCTAACCCGTCTCAGAATACGACTATATTGGGTACTTTAACTCACGGAAGAAGAACGGTATCAACTCGATGTCGCCGTGCTATTTTCTTCGACAGCTCCGTCGATTCCCGGCACAGCGGGTCGGCTCCTCCGTCCTCTCGCTACCCGGCAGTTCCGGATCCAAGGGTCTACACTACACTACGACGATTCCCTGCACGACTAAGGTAGTCATAGCGCGTCGCGGACGGATCCTACCATCAACTACTTCCTTAGTCAGGTCGCCCAGCTGCGCTTCCGAGCTGTCCGGTAAAGCGATCCTCCACTAGCCCGCGCCGCGGGAGAGGCTGTGTTGTTGGGTATTAGTGTACATAGTAGCCAGTGGAAGGAACGAAACCCTCGCCGTTTTTGTTCATTTTTGGGGGGGTTAGAAAGGCGTCAAGCCCTATCCAGATAAATTGTCTGAGCGTAGATACTACCTTGACTACCTAGTAAGAAAGCCGTAGGCCTTGCCCTGCCCTTCTGTATAGAGTAACATAGCGCGAGATCAGCGAGCGAGACGAGACATAAGATATTGTCTTGGCCTGACGACGCGCCATGATAATCCGGCATCTGTCAGTGACCGACCAAGACTCATCGCTTGACGAGATAAATCCGGGACGAAAATGACGGGTCATCTTCAATTGGGTTCTTCTTCCTACATACATAGATATACTAATATTGCCGGAATCCGAAGAAGAACCAAACAGTCGGTATTTTCCTGTAAGACATTGACTGGCTTACCACTGGACCGGTAGGCTAAAATCGCATTCATTATCCATGTTCAAAACAATCGCGTCGATGCGGAAGGCCAATTTAGCTAGTAACCGATTTAACCACATCTCTACTAATGCGCGTACTTGGGGGTGTAAGCAAGCGTTGTATCCCGGTTAGTTAGTCAGGCACCATACATTATACATACATAGGTAGTATACCTAGTACTGCACAGTAGGTACTGTACATGGTAGATTGAGTGACTGATTGCTCCGGCGATTCCGTGTTGGCTTTCTTCGCGATGCCGGAGCTCGAGTCGCATTTTCGAAGCATCTCCTCGGGCTGCCAACTGATCTTGCCAATCCTCGATTGTTTTTCTTACATAGTACCTCAAAACGAGAAATCATGTCAAATCTTGGTAACCATACCAGGTGCTTTCTTACAGTACATGCAGGTACGCAGGTGAGTTGTACAATGTACTGTAGATGAAGCTTTATTATAGCTCCCGTCAAGAAGCCGTACAGTGCACTAACTTAGGTGCCCTCACCTTGCCTGGTTGTCACGTGAACCAAATAGTGTTTTATCTATTTAATTAATTATTAAAGATTAGTCTAGTTATTGTATATTATTTTTCTCATTTCGTCGTGACTTGAGCTTCCTTGGCACCAGACTGGGCGCTTGATGATGGAGTTCCGGTTGAGCCAGTGGCTTGTGACCCCAAGTGGTTGGTTGGTTGTACGAATCGGCGATAATCCCGTCCAACATACTCCGCACAACGCCAGCAGCATTTTCCGCGTGTAAGAAGAGGCCGCAACGGACGAGTTGCATTCGGCCGTCTTGCTAGCATCGTGACGACATCAGATCAGGTGACGGCGTCGACATCAAATTACTTACATGCCGCGGCCCTTCCCTCCCTCCCTCCTCTCTCCCTACCTGCCTACCTACCTATCTATCTACCTACCAAGCCTGGCGAATTGGCATTCCTGCAGGTGATTACAGCGTTTGTCTACCAATGCCGTGCGGGGTGATTTACAGCACGTACGTAGGCATGTGTTTGTTGGAGAGATTGGGCTGTTGCTGGTACCGACGGTGATGAAATCGACTGCCCTGCGTAGTACTGATGACGGATGTCGGCATTATACCATTGGTAGTAGGTATTAGTGAAGCTGTAAACCAACATGCTCATCCTTCCAGCCAGACATCCAGTAGATTGATTAGATAACGTAGGAAGCAAAGAAAAGAACACCGTGACCTGCTGCAAGCCATTGTCGTCAGTTGCCCGTCTAATCCATGCCCGGAACGATCGACAGAGTCAACGGTACGGATCGAAAAATGAGCGGAGCATCGGGAGTAACCTCACTTTTTGTTCTGGGCTCTAGCATCCTTTTTCTCTCTTGCAAATCCAAATTTCTCTCTTTTCGTCATAGTCGTCACCTCCAACCCAAACCAGCACCATGGGCGCGGAAAATTGTAGTGTAGTGTATGATAGGTAAACATACTAACCAACCTACCTGCACATTATGTAATACTTTGAAGCAGGCAGAACTGCTGCGCAGAATATACACCACCTGCAGTACCTATAGTATACTAACATGGAACTTGCCGTGGTGTTGTACGACTTGGCGCAGACTGAACGGTTTGTGCATTGCATTTTCCTTGTTCATTGTGTTTCTTTTGACTTGTCGAAGTGGTTTACGGTCCCCGCTCACTGTTCTCGCTTACACGTCAACCCGGGCCCGTGCCGTCTCCGCGGTCATTATACCAGTGGTAAAAAAAAGGAGAGAAAAAGAACTGCCTCTACTACCCATCCTATCTGCAGTACTGGCATGCGTGGGTATGTATGTACCTATACGTGTGCAGGATGAGCGATATACCAGGTATGAATGTATGTAGGTGACGCGATGAGAAATCACACACACAACGCATAACAGGAACAACCAAGCCAAGCCCATGCGACACAACTGCGTACGAGATGCAGAGATACCTATAATGTAGGCGCACAATGATGTCGTCGTGCAGTACCCACCCCAGTCCAACATCCACCTTACAAGCAGTTCTGCCCTTCGGACCCTGATTCCCCGATACTTAAGGGACAGATCTATAGATTGGGGGCTGAAGGTACTGTAACCGTACTGTAGGTGAGGTAGCACGCAGCAAAGTTGTGATGATGGCATGTTGGCGCGGATGAAAGCGGCGCTACATCAAGCAAAGAGACGCAGATAGATCAACAAGCGATTGATGTTGTATTGGTTGTTTCAGGCTATGTCTGCTGCGCATGAAGTCACGAAAGAATTCACCGTGATGGATGTCTGCTGCATCGCTTTGCAATGAAGTTATTTTCATTCTATACCCAGATAGAATTCCGATCCTTTGGTCGACTTCAACTAATCTGCGGGACCGGGAGCTCACTAGGACTTAGTTAAGTTTTAGCAATTGCCGACCCGAGGGGCTGGGCGCTTTATTACGTACGTCCGGCTAATATTCTATACTGAGTTGTTGTACCTACTCGGGCTTCGAGTTAAGCGTAAACACCCATCACAACTATGAACTACGATAGGGTCAAGGGGAACAATTGAAGCACAGAGTGATAGCGAAACGTTACAAAAACCACCCACGAGCTCTAAACACGAGCTGCGACTTCAGGGTTCAATTTCAGGGTGTCTGTACACTAGATCCAGGGTTTGTATGCATCCACGTTTAAGACGTGCTAACCTAACTAGCCTAAGGTTAGACGATGCGCAAGTAGCCCAGCTAACTACCTACTTAGCATGTAGGTGCCTGGGGAGCGTTGTAACTCCAAAGAAATGCAACTGACATCAATCAAGATGGACAGAAACCCTCATAAATGCTACATCACTTCACGGTGTTCTTGACAGATCGATTACGTAGAAAAAGAGACAAAGTGGGTTGTGCTGACAGCTTCGGTTCATCCCTCACTCAATCACCGTTGACCGGACCGCCCGAACAAGGGTTTATGATGCAGTGCGCAAGTTGTCACTTATACCCAACCACCACTACAGTACAGATAATACATGCAACCCCCCTCCTTCCCCCCTCCCCCCAAATCCCTCCCTGCGTAGATTGGAATGGCTGCAGTATGTGGTTCAACCATTATAGTCCTGTCACATTCCTTAGATAGTATAGATAGACAATTCGATAGAACGTTGTTCTTGATCTCGGAGCCCGACAAACGCACGGAGGTAGCTCATCACTTGCTCCGAAAGCCCGGGCGCGCATCTATACTTACCATATAGCCCAAACGCGCGTCATAGTAGTTTGAAATGAGTTAGTACAGTATGTACTCAAAGACAGGCATTGGCCTTCCGTTTTACTACCCGGATTTAGAGTCAGTCTTATGGGAGACACAAAGGAGCGTCAACTTGGCCGATTGGATGTGCGGATCGGAGACGGGCCGAGGAGAGTCATGATTGGCTAGAGCTGTCTAGGGTACGTTATAATTATATATCAAGATGACGTTGAGATAGCGACAAGGGTTACGGCAAAAGGCCTTGATTGAAGGGTTGACTATTATGGTCTCGTGCAGTTCGTATGGGGCTTGAGAGTACGTATAGCTAGGGACCAAAGACTTCACGCAACACGCCAAGAGAGACGCGAAAATGGATATTGGACTATATTATTATAAATTGAATTGAAGTGTGGTATCATATCATTATTGAATCGCTCACTCAAATCGACAAGTCAGGGGTATTTTCCTTCGTAACTCGTGAATGAAAAATTTCAAATGAAACCAAGGCGCAGTTCAATCACCCGCTGTCGCACCACCAGGGTCTAAACAAGGTCCCGCCATCGTAGTCCGGCACAGACAGCTCCACCAGATCCTGCAAATAGTGGAGCGATAGCCAGGCTGTACTATGAAGCGTACGCCTCGCTGAAGCGCTCCACTTCCTTCAGGCCGATGCCTTGGGATTGATGCATAGCCGGGTTTTGTCCGCTGCATCCGGGGACAACGGGGGTCGAAAGTAGTTGGGAATCGTAGAACTATTCCAGCCAGCTAGAGATTGTGCTCGACACATTTGGGGCCGCTCAGCGTCTCATGGCGGGTTGATGGGGGATGTTGGGAAAAGCCCATGACAAAGAATTGCCAAATATGTAGCTCCTTGGAGCTTTGCTTAGCCGGTGCGTAGCAGTAGACAGCTGCCGTTACCGTGCTTGAAGTCAATCGATGTGAAGCTACGCTCACATGATATAAAGTTGTAGGCCTTTGTCGTGGTGAGTGACGCCTGTCGCAACGAGGCGTAGATCCCTGGTGACAAATTTGGAAATTGATGATCGCTGCGTCGAGCAAATAGTCTGTACAACCGATGATCAGGGTCAGACCCCGAGCCTGAAACAGTCCATGCAGTCGAACCAAGGCTGGACCGACCTGTTGGGAAAGTCGATTTCGCATTGGATTGGTCTTGGGGTCGTGTTCCCTTCCTTTGTGTCATGTAGAAGGGATAGGCTCTCTGCGATTTCGTACGTAGAAATCGGCTGGTTGATTGCCTTGTATAGAGCGCAACGATGTGTTTCCGATCCTCGAATCCATCTGGTAGTCCTTCTCTCAAGTACCTGTCTTCATCCTAGCTTGTGTACGGTCAAGGTTGGTATAATCCGCTTTGAAGTTCGAATCAACGTTGTCCTTCAGGGGTAAACGGTTATAAGCAAGCTATGCCGTGTACAATCGCGGTGTCCTCATTTGTAGCCGACAGCAGCCGCACACTTTGTGCAGTAGTAGAGGTTGAAGCCGACGCGAATCATGCCCGTCGATGCGAGGTCATCTGTTGATGTTGTTTCCACATGGCGGTGGCAGCGAAGACAACGTAACACCTCCACCGAGGCCACTGGTCGAGCATCCATGCTGAGCCTGAAAGATGCGTCGGAAACACTTGAGGATGAGGACGAGGCACTTGAATACTGCGTAGCAGCAGGGCGAGTAGTAGGCATGGCGAAGGTGTGCGATGATGCGACGGCCGGCATCCGTGATCGTATTGGGTATAAAATGTATAGAAGAAGGTCTTGGAGGGTTTTCAAAGTGCCTTTCTTTTTCTCTTTCGGAAGTTCTGCTGTGTTGACTTGCAATTTGCATAGAACAGTCAAAGACGAAGCCACTGGGAGGGAAGGATACGGCTGCCTTTATGAATCGCTCCGCGGATGTCAGATGCCTTACACTATGTTTAGTTTTAGCGTGGCCTTGGTACACTTGGGTAGTGTCAGAGGCGGAGCCGGCGAGGGACCCCTGTCGCAGAGCCCTGTACAGTGTAGTGTGTACCCAGCAGCAAGCACCCAGCAAGCTTGGCAAGAAAGTATGGGTGGGTCACTGAGTTCTTTCCGCGATCCAGCACTGATACGGTATAGCGCGGCAATACCAGAGACCAGTACGAAACGGGTAGTATTCTGTCTGAGCTCTGGGCAGCAATGCGACTAGGGGCGTTGGCCTGGCTGGCTGCAGGTGGGCTTTTAATGAGACTTGGTCTGCGGTGCAATGCAGTGCAAGTAGGTACTTAGGGTACTGGAACGGATGAAGCACCAATAGACCAAGCTCAAACAAGAAATCGCAGTCTTTCTTTTGTTTGCCTGATAGAGCAACCTAAGATACACAGTGAATGAATGGGTGGAGAGGATGCTTTGTATTGTCTGTTGCTCTCGGCGATGTGACAGAGCACAGTTGGGCTCGCACTGTGGCTCTGTGTAGGTCTCGAAACTGTAATAATACCCGCGTGGCTTTTCTATATTCTCTTTGAGATACACAACCATGTAGGTATGAATTGCCGGCCCTGTTGCGCGAATACCAGTTATACACAATTGGCCCTGCCCTGGTAGAGTGCCTTTTCAACGGTGGTGTTTATGTTTTTTTTTTCCCTCGCAGGGTTCAGGTTTTTGGATCGGGTGCTGATGACAAGGGGATACCTCGTAATGACTGCCAGCGAAGAATGACTCGGCAGGGCTGATGGCGAAAGCTTTTCAAAACCGAATCGAGGGATTGACGAGATGAAGTTTTGCTCAATTGTTTCAGAATCCACTGCAGAATGAGGGAGATAATCTCCCTTTACTTATGCGAAATACTTATGTGGGCATGATATGTGGACATCTGATCGACTCATGATATCAAGATCTTGGTGTGGTCCTCTTTTCACAAGCCTAAGTACAAATCTAGTCGCAAAGTCCAATTAAAGCCGATGCCCCTCTTCCCGCAGGCCCGAAAATATGGAGGAAAAGGTCCAGACAGCAAGCGATTTGGTACCAGCTCGCCAGCTACCCATTTACCGCCACTGCGTACAAGACGCAATCCAGAAGTCGGAGAAACGCCTCTCTACTTTTCATTAGCCAAGTGCTTTCGTGCGAAACTGCAACTAGGCCCATAGCTCGCCTCCCGTTGCAGAGTAAATGAGGAGAGAGAGAGAGAGTCGGGCAGACGCCGCGTATCGACTTTCCGTCAATCCCATGTTGTTGCGTGGCTTTGGGATACGCAGAGTAAGATGCGCATCCTTCCAACCAATGCTAGTGGTTGCCTAGGTCGGCTAGGTTATTGAACAGGTGCCTCTTCATCCCTGTCCAGGTCAACTACTTATACACGAGTAGCAAGGAACTATGCAGGTCGCGATGTCTACGCAGGAGCTCGATGGCTGTCGGATATTCGCCCGGACTGGCGCGCGTTTGGTGTGGATTAAGAAGACCGCTAACAACAAACAGCGAAGAGGGGTCGAAAAGCAAGCCAAGAGATGCCACTATCGGCAAATTTTGCATATACCTTGTACGCAGGTATGTAGACTGAGCGGAAGATACGCTACGGTAGTACTATGTACCTAGCCCTACGCCGAATGGACAACAGAAAAAAAGCTGCCCGTGGTTATGGCATGAGTACTGCTGGTTTTGGTCAATGAAAATGAAACTGGCCTCTACACTAGGTACTTAGGGCGGGTACGCGCGTAATTCGGCAACTTGCCCTCATCACCAAAGTACTGCGGCAGAGAGAGCGAGATGCATGCGCAATAAATCGGCTTCCCGTTCCTCGTCTGCACACACAAACAAAACTCAGGTGCAAGTTAACAGCACAGCTTATCTCCTGCGCTAGGCCTAGTGGCATTCGATGCTGATGGTTGCCGTGTCTACTGATAGCCCGATGCACCAGCCAAAAAGCTGATCTAGACCATGCAACGTGCCGACCGTAGTGATGATCACAGGTCCAGCACCGAGTTTAGTTGCCTTGAACAATCCAGAAAGCGGAAGCCCGAAATATCCAAACACCTTTCCCGGTGTGCCTGCCCACCATAGAAGCTCGTCGCACATTGCTTGTATGAGAGGTCACACGGCCGAGACGGAGCCAAATACGACGATAACGGGGTATCTTGCGATTCATTTGGACTCGGCTGAACCGCGTGTTCCCCGGATGATCATCACACGCCATGCGGTAGAGTTGCCGTAGTGTAGGTACCTACTGTATCTGACCGGTGATCATTGTCACATTGAGCTGAGATAAGCAGAGAAGGGAATGAATTCATTTGGTAGGTAGCGCAAGGTTTGTTGCTGGGCCGGCCTACTGTATTAATATATATTTCTATTCAAAAGACATTCTCATACCCTCCTCCAGGATCTTTAAAGGTTAGCTCAGTGCTCTGCCCCATATTCTGCCAAATCAAGCATACGCTTTGTAGCCTACGCCCCGGAAGAGTCCCGGACAGTTGGCTTCAACTCGCCCAAAAAGGCTGGTTAGACACCTTGATCAGGTGGGTAACTGGTAATTTTACGATTACGCATACACACTCGACACGGACTTTGGCTGGTCCCCCGGTTACACCCTGGTTTTCGTATACTCTAACACCAACCATTGAGATCCTGGAGCAGTTGATCCTGGAGGAGTCGTAGTCCCGACGCAGTGGAAATGACTTGTCAGCAACGCTGCCTCAAACCCATTGGGGATCGAGAGGCGGAAAGTTGTCTGATAGGGCGCCAGTTGTAATCACGACCGAACCAATGTCTGAACCGCACTGTTCCTCACTATCTACAGTATAAACTTGCAAGTGCTGTTGTACCCCCATACATCGATGCATCATTGTCGATCAGGGCAGCAAAAAAGAGCGGGATGTGCACAGTTCGCCATCGTCTGATCTCTGATCGAGATCGCACACGGTCCGCTACCGCTCTTTATAGCACCGTACACAGAGTGAATTCGTCCACTACACTCACTCACGGTGAAAGCACACTGTTCGCATGCCCGCAGTATGTTGGAATGAAGTCCGATCTTCCATTCTCGGCGGCCGGATAGTTCTGGAGCAATCTCAGCGACCGGTGGTCTGGACTTCATAGTGTCTAGACCCCTGAACCAATTACCAACTCCACTGAGGGATCGAGATCACATCAATTATCGATCAGAAACGATCGTCGATTGATAATCAATGCTGATCTCCAAAAGAGGTTAGCTCTACGATTGATAGGATGAAACGCCCGGGCGGCATTCAATTTTCATCTCCCAAACTGATGGTAATTGTGGAGTACTATTAGTTCGAGAACAATTCTCGAATCATTCTCGGATCTAGCTTGAATAAGTACAGCAGCATCATATGCTCAAGACAATATTCCTAGACCTTGGCGTCTATGATGAAAACAAGTCATTGCTCTGCGTGTAGTCGAGACTATGCAAGACGCAGAAATCTAAGCATGGAACGGACCGTTTCGGAAGATGTAAACGGATGGCAATCGTACACTTTCTCTTGTCATCTTCCGGTTGATTCGCCAGGCATCGACGCTGTAACCAACCCGTCGTGGGGGATAACTACCGTCACCAGTGTTTAGAGTCCAATGATATGCAAATTAACAATCACCTCTAGGCACATTATGTCAATGGTGCCCAGAACATCCAGACAATATTCTCTACCACTAGTTGACTCCTGTGTGCTATGTACCTCTTCCAATTCCTTCTTAACTTACTCACGTGTCCAATACGTTAATAGCATTTAACTTGATTTATGCAAACTTTTCCCTCTGTCACAGCCATATTAACTCCATACTGCTTTCATATTCTTCTTGGCGCTCCGATCTTTTAAGCATAGATTATCAACAAAATATATCCATTGCATGCTAGCCTTTCTGACGGCCGATTGCTGGCAGTAAACGAACTTGCAATACCTATAAACGGTCATCTTATACTCTACAGTTCTATGCATGCCTTGGCCAGTATCCAACTCGTTACGTGGCCGCGCAAAGCGATATTAGTATAGGTGAGTGATACGTTCCCTTGAAGGTTTCTAGAACGGCCTAAGCTGACTGATATGCTAACTAGGCGGGCGGTCAGTGTTCTAGATT
Organism: Xylaria sp. 218_066; assembly: GCA_019843955.1. Classification (NCBI taxonomy): domain Eukaryota; kingdom Fungi; phylum Ascomycota; class Sordariomycetes; order Xylariales; family Xylariaceae; genus Xylaria; species Xylaria sp. 218_066. The sequence continues at coordinate 197,800 of JADKYC010000063.1, read as the reverse complement.
CGACTCCCCAACCCTACGAGGCGTGTAGGATGGGGGAATGTGACCCTATGTAAGATATCAAACTGACTCGGACCAGACATTACCAAGGATACCTATTTAATACTGTTTTTTTATAAAGAAAATCACAATTAAACGTACTAATGATGCACTACGCACTCCGGGAGGTCGAACCTTATTTCAGCTCGCGCAAAATATAAAGTCAATCGCAAGGGACCGAGGACTTCTCACATAGACCTGAAATCTCCCTACGGCTCAAGCATAGGTAGACCCTGCATGAAGGGGCCTAGGTATTTTACCGAAGGGCCACGAAAAACCTCTATTCCATGTTACCTGTCCTCGACGTACGATATATTGTATAACCGAGGTATGCCCATTGAATACTCATCGCCCATTACTTGGCAGGCAGGGAGCATAAGTGCGCTGTTTGGAAGGCATACTTTGTACAGTCGTAAAAGCCACTCCTGATACTTAAAACTGTACTATAACCTGTCTCAGTGATACAATCTCTGTTGGCTACCCCATGGAAGCCACGGCAGCGTCTCGACAGATTGTCACGCGTCTTCACGCGCATGCATGCATGACCAGCTCCGCATGGTGCCTCAAACGGCTAGATAGTCCTCAAGATCGCTCGCCTCATTCCGTATTATATAGCGAGATACTATGCGGAAAGTGGGTGTTCGTAGCACCTGTGTGTCTTATGCACGAATAGGGTATACGAAACCCCTATTATGGTAACCTAAACCCCGTTCGTTTACCTCTCCTGTCACACCAACTTTCAAAGGCATAAAAAGGTGTACTCACTAGTCTACGTCGCGCATACTAACCTTGTCAGGCAGCTGTTCTAAGTCGCTGAGCAGTGCAAGCTATTCTGGCTGCGACCCTACCTGTGAACCAAATGAAAAATATAGATTATATATTAAGCCAAGCATATGCCGTTTTACGACGACATGGGAAACCCAGCCCTAGAGACCGACTTACCTTCCGCAGATAGATGTGATTTCCGGCGGAGGCATGGGCACGTCTAGAATCACCAGGAAGAGCGATGTTCATGCTATTTTATCAACGATATTTCCCCCAGAGTGTTTATTTCCGCGACTTCATGCGACTTCAGGATCTTGCTGCTGAATAAATCTGTGTATGATGTGACTTACGATGGTCGAAAGAGTATGTGGGCTAAGGGGCTGTGAACAAGCGAGCAGGTTGAGAGAAGGGGCTCTTTCTTTATTTGCCCCAGTCTTACGGTTATCGGACTCGCTTATTGCATGCGCCGTGTCGACATTCCTTGAATTATAGCCCTATTTGGAAATGTGGTCGGGGAAGACGGGAATATTTTTCAGCATAATGCTCGTATGGCAAGTGCCATAGGGCATACACCCTGAGGCGATAGTGTTCGTCGAGTAAACAAAGCCGGACCACGTCTTATGGGCCATAGGAAAGTCATGTTGATAATCTGGTCTGTTGGAATAGAGCAGTCGTCGCAACCAGCGAGTTAGTGAGTAGACGAGGCAGTAGATGAAGAAATGCCCTCGCTTTGGCTCTCTGTAACCAGTTTTCCAAATCCATAGTTATTGCCAATGCCAGTCGTTAAAGGATGCGAGCCGGCCGAAAGAATTTGGGTTTCCAGTCACAGGGATCATAATATCACCGGTTGACTCGTTGCTGCCAAGCAAATTCTCCTCCTCGAGGGTGACTGTGCTAGGATGTTGTCTCAGTATGATTCAACAAAATATTACACACTGACTACGATCCCATCACACCGTGATAAAAGTATTTTCAAGGATACGGCATTTGTATTGTACACATTGCAAACGTGAACGTTGGTTGACTCGGTAACAGCCGCCAGAGTTGAAATATTAGATAAATTTATGTAAACAAAATGTGTTACCTTTATTTTTTTGGTCATCATTTCATCCAAGCAAAAATCCTCTGTTACGTATACAAGATATCAGAATTTGGATAAGCTATATAACTATGGGATCCGAATCCTAAGCAATCTATTGCTTGGTGTCCTTTATCGGTCTTGCATCTCGCACCAGCTTATGTTGATCCGCACAGTGACTCCTTCATCACGTCCAATTTTCTCTTTGTCCCTTTTTTTCTTTTCGTTTTCAGTAAAAAATCTTGCTTATAAGCATAATAGTAGGGGTTAAGTTGAAGGGCTTAAATGAGAAGGTGAAATTGGTCAATAATACCATCGTAGTAACTAATTGAGCTTGTTGATAATAAATATCACAGTCGTATAATTCGTTCGCCTATTGCATTCAGGCTTTACTTAGGCTTATATGTGTATTCTAGGACGCCTAAATATCAGTAACCATGGCACGGGTTGATCGGTTATCTGAACCCTGTTTGAACGTTGAACCTATTTTCATCAAGGACCTCTTGGAGTGACCTGATATTATTGTTACTATCCTCTAACCTATTTTATTTGTATCGCAAGTGGTATGGAGGCTTCCATGCCAACTCTTCAAAATTTGTATGCAAAACTTGTCCTTTTGAGAAGTCCAGCTTGTATTGTAACATCACTAAGACGATGGAGAGAAGAAACAAAGTTGTTTATATACACGAATTTTACCTGGACTCACTAATATGTGCTAGAACGTATCCAATCCGATCCCATGATAGTTAATTCGGTGCTTGTTTGAGCGTTTACATAGTATATCCGATTAACCGATAAGGATATCAGATGGCTTTCCGGCCTTCGGAGGGCATACTACTCCGTTCTTCATATTCCGGAGCATGTTTCGGGAGAAACGTGACCGTCCGGTGACCGTCCGACGACCATCCGAAGGCGCTCCGAAGGCTCTCCGCCGCCAGCACGTCGTTTCCCATGGGATTACTAATGAAAGGGGCTGTGACCGTAGAGGGGGAAAAATCGACATATATAGGGTAACGCGCGTCGAATTGCTATCTCTACGCATATGTAATAGGGGCTCGCGAGTATAAGGAGCGGTTGTACGATCCGAAGCTGATGTTAGCAACGAGTGGCTTGGCTCAACTAGCTTTATGATGAATCCTCAAGACACAGCACGGTCGGTCTTTGAGCGTTCGACCGACACAAGTTCAAAAGGCGACCAAGGGGACACGGAGGCATGCCAGACGCTCAGCGAGAAGGATAGTCCAGATGGCAATATCGTGGATTGGGATGGCCCTGACGACCCCGAGAACCCTCTCCGATGGCCGAAGACTAAAAAAAACGTACATATCATCATCGTCAGCATCTTTGCTCTTGTTGGGTAAGCTCCTTTACCCCGGCAAAGAATTTCACAGCAACTAATAATTCGTGCTCTTCAAGAAACTTAGCATCAACTATGTTCGCACCGGGCGCCGCGCAATTAGCCAAAGAGTTCCATATCACCGACCCCATCATCCAGACCTTTACAGTAAACATCTACCTGTTAGCCTTTGCTGTAGGGCCCATTTCCCTAGCCCCTTTGTCCGAGATTTACGGCCGCCTCATTATCTACAACGTCTGCAATATATTTTTCATCGCATTTACTATCGGATGCGCTTTCAGCACCAATGTCTCGATGTTCCTCGTCTTCCGTCTCCTCGCTGGCCTTTTTGCCTCAGGCCCTTTGAGCATTGGGGGAGGGACGATCGCTGACGTAACGACTCAAAGAGAGCGTGGAAAAGCTATTGCATTATGGGGTCTTGGGCCGTTACTCGGACCCGTATGTGTAGTACCTATTTAAGATAAGTACTAGCTAACGTTTTGCAGGTCGCCGGCCCTATTATTGGTGGCTTTGTCACTCAAGCTATCGGATGGCGATGGACGTTTCGAATCCTCATAATATTGGTATGATTTAAATCTGATCTTTTCTCCATGTAGTCGTCTTACCGAGTTCCATCATAGGCGGGGTTGCAGGGGGTTGTGACGTTTATAGTCATGCGAGAAACGAATGGCGCCGTTCTGCTGCGGCGAAAGACGGCTCGTTTGATTAGGGAAACAGGCAATGATAAATTGGTACCTAAGGCCGGTACGAGGGAGGCGCCAAAGCAAATACTTTTGAGATCTATCATACGGCCGGCCAAGATGATAGTCTTTTCCCCGATCGTCCTCCTTATCTCGCTTTACGGGGGAACGCTATACGGCCTTATATTCCTACTCAACACAACATTTCCAGAGGTCTTCGAGGAAACATACAATTTTAGTACGGGGGTTGCTGGCCTCGCTTATTTGGGACTCGGGCTTGGTTTCCTGTCCGGATTGCTGGTTTTCTCTATCCTTGGTGATAGACTACTCAAGCAGAAGAACGGTGATGTCAATGATACCGCTCGACCCGAGGAAAGATTGATTTTAATGAAGTGGATTGCTCCGATCACCCCGCTCGGCCTTTTCTGTATGTGATATCAGCAGTCGCTTTCCTTCCGCTTGGGCTCTTCCCATACACTTCGCATATCAAGATACGAGAAAGGTCACTAACTGTAAGAGAAAGTATACGGATGGACCGCAGAGTATCACGCTCACTGGATCGTGCCAATCATAGGCACGTTCATTATTGGATTCGGTTCCCTCTTTATCATAATCCCTGCCCAGGCATACCTAGTCGACAGCTTTGGTTCGGAAGCCTCTGCTTCGGCTCTTGCTGCTAATTTAATTGTTCGGGCTCCCTTTGGAGCCTTACTTGCTCTGGTTGCTCCTCCGCTATATGCACGACTAGGGCTTGGATGGGGAAACAGCGTTCTGGGATTCATTACCCTATCTTTCACTCCTGTACCCTGGCTACTCTATCGCTACGGCGAGACTATAAGGAAAAGATTTCCCCCCAGATTATAAGGAAGTAAGCAACCCAGTTAATAGTGAGACTATGGAGTGTCCATGAGTATATGTTCCATATTTGATGTCAATCTTCCCTTTATCTTCTCTTCGATGTATTTATAACATTAATCCCAGGTCATGGAACAGGATGATGTTCCTCCAAGATAGGCGTTTCTCTGGTCCTAGAATTGTACTTTTATTTCATCGACCGTAACTGTCATGTTTCTTACAATAGGTACTTCGCTTTCGGGGTTGTCTATAACACAAGATCAATACGAGAATGTCTAAACCCATTATTACAGCTTCATGAGGAATGCCTAGGGGAAACGCAGGCTGCCACCCAAGCAGTCTCAAGTATCCAGACCGATACCACGGCTGGCGTTGCCATCATCAGCCTCATGGGAGTGTTTGCTTCCTTTGGCAGTTATCGATTTCCCCGTCAATTTGAGCGCCACTCGTTGATTTTGCCCTGCTTGCCATCTCCACTTCCACTTCTTCGCCTATCATACTTATGTCAGACTCTTTGTCTCGACTGACCCTACCATAATATTAGGAGCGGTTATGGGCAGAACTATTACCAGTAACACAGATGGGGCTGAGGGATCCACAAAGTATAGTATTCCCAAGGTAATATTCGATCCGGTCGGCGGATTCGACAGGTTCATCGCCGTCCTCTCTCTCAGTCATTGATAGCTGGTTGGCTGCCACCATCGGTATTGCTGGGGTTGAAGTAGCTCTCATTTTGTTATCAATATTACACATGCCAACCCGAGGCGAAGTAGTTACTAATCTAGATGTGTGCAATGTATTCATATCATGCACACTTGAATTAAACAGTCACATCTGAGACTAGATTTTCGTAGCCCGCGTAAATATAAATAGAAATACAATTAGAAATATAATTAGACAACGAGCTACATACTCCTTAAGGGAGGACACTGATCATAGTTCGCCGCTATATAGTATGTGCTCTGATAATAATAGGGCTAGGCTTGGGCTCATGGGTGTTGACCTATCTCTATATATATATTTATTGCTATGTAACCTCTTCTCTGTATAACCTATCTTGCGTCATCTCCTGCTTCCTGCCGTCAGATCCCATCATCGCCCCGTGTGATCGTTCCACCCAGTCGAAACGCAACTCCACCATTAAAGCGCTGTACTCGGTGCAAGAACTGACTGCCAAAGAATTGTCAACGTTCAGGTAAGTACGTATAACGTGGGCTGGGTAGTATATTACGGTCCCAACCCCGTCTCTTGAGGGACCGAGGGATCTGGTAGTATCTAATGAGATCAGATTTCAACTTCTCTCTTTCGCCCATAGGACATCAAAGTTGCCGATCTGATGTTTGTTAGTTTCTCTCTATTCATTTGGGAATTCTCTCATTCGGGGCTATCAGGGTGAAGTTGAGAGAAAACTCCCACTCAATTTTTTTTTTCGCAGCTGAAGATGAAGATGACGGGAATCAGGATGATAGGAGTGAATACAATTCAATAGTCCAAAGTCTCAAGTGAGAATATAGCAGTCTAGACTGAAATACGTAGTGGTGCAGCCCAATATGCCCATGCTGTGTGAACTCCACGTTTGTATCTCCGGTACCGTCGTCTATTGGCAAGTCCAACTGCGGGGAATCTTCATATTGACTACCTACAGTGGCACCGAAACCTACCGCTCGGCTAGATCATTGTTAGTGTGCTTGTCTAAGTCCAAAACAAGTCAGACAGCGATTTGAATTGAGAGACCCCTTTGGAATTCCAGATGACACATATCATATTTCTGTGCGCGCGTTTACAAGCTTTTAACCTCACATATATATGTCATATCGAATGATTGTGGATGAAGTCTTCTAACTCTGGTGGGAATAAGGCCTCTATTCAAGAATTACCTGTTGCTCCAAGCATCGACCGGAGTGAAACTCTTGGCCAGTTATTAGAGCTTGATCAACTTACCCCCTCAATATTCTCCTCCCTGGCTTCTTAGACTTTGCGCTATTGCGCGCTTGGACTCTCATTCCCCTTTCAGCATGTGATGACCAAGAAAATTGCGAGTTGCCCTTGTTTGCTTTTTGAATGTGTGTCGCGTGAGTTACAGCAGCGCTCAAGTGCGACACAAAACTGGGTTATATATTCCTCGTGGCAGGATCATCTGCTTGAGCGTCCAAAGTCAGTCACAGGTTCGAGATATGGTCGCATCCAACGAGCTCCAGCGCCCTATTTACACGCTGGCTGCCCTGCGTTAGATACCTTCGCCTAGTTTACTCATCGTGCAGCGCATCTCGTTCGCTGTTCAAGCCTATGACCAACCAGCCCAGTTAAGATGGCCATCATTCCATTAACTCCGAACTCTAAATTCCGGACCCTCCTCTTCTTATTAACGGCTTCACTGAGTATGTCTTCACAGGCAGCGCCTCAGGCATCACAACTCTTCCAATTCACTTATCCAACCGGGGTTGAAAATTTGCTCGCCCTTCCGAACGGCTGTCTTCTTTTAAGTACCTCCGCTAATGCCGATCTCTGGTACATCGACCCGGAAGCCCTATATCCGTCCGCCCAGAATGTCATTACTCTCCCCGGCAGCACCGCATTGAACGGCTTTGCCGCGCTCGGCGATGGATTCTACGCCGTCACCGGCAGTGCCCCCCCACAATCCGGTTCCGAGAGCCCAATGCAGGTCCATGTCATCAAGGTCGAAACAGAAGGCGACGTAAATGTCACGGTAGACCATACCGTGGCAGTCACCGGCACTCAGAGTATGGATGGAGCGGCTGCATTACCAAAGCATCCGCGCACAATCCTTACCGCCGATGCGATTGGAGGTCGTATCCTGCGCGTCAACACTAGCGATCACTCCGTCAGCATCGCATTTGAACATGCGGCGCTGAAACCGGGGGATGGGGAGAATGCGACCGCAAGGGGAGTCAAGGGTCTGAAAATCCGGGATGATTACCTTTATTTTACCAACTCGGCGCAAAAGACCTTCGGCCGGTTTCTCATCGACGAGAATGGAACCAACACCGGCGACGCTGAGATCCTGGCTTGCTTGGATGCCATGCCAGACAGTGTTTCCTACGGCGACTTCAGCTTCGATAGCCTAGGGAATGTCTTTGCCGCAGTGCACCCATCATCGGTCCACAGGATTACGCCTGAGGGTGCACAGTCCGTTTTCGCTGGAGGGGTTAATTCAACCTTCCTGGAGCCGACATCAGTGGTTGTGTCGAACGAGGCAAAGGCCATCTATGTTTCCACCGCCGGGATAGACTCGGGCTTTCCCGTTACTGGTGGCCAAGTCCTTAAGGTGCAGGTCGAGGAAACTTGTACATAACAGATGGCATCCATTATAATAAATATTTAGCATTTGTTTAGACAGTATCCTATCTATCAGTTAATTCGGTATGCCAATCCCTGGCTCGACGCTTGTGTGAGCCGAGTAATGATTCCTTTTACTTAAGGTCAGATGCCATGCAACCTCAAAGACTTTCCAACAACCGGGGATAGGGGGACAACGAACGCGTCATGCATTAGGCCCAAAAAAAAACCCTTTTAATATCAGGATGTCTATTAACGCAAATAACCCCCTTCGATGTTAATTGGACTAAGGACGCTTAGCACTAACAAAGGCGATTGTCTGATGGACAATGCCTCTTCTGCTACGAACAATAAAATGTATTATATAAGAATATTAAAGCTCGGTGGATTGAAGGATCCCAATGGGTAAAAAACAATCTTTACTAACTTTCAAATAATGGAGATGAACAAAACATTGGCTCAATCTGACGAGGTCAAGTTGGGGGAAGCCCGAGAGACATCGGAAGCCATGGACATCGAACTAACAGAGGCGCCAATCGGTACGGAACCTAGACTGAAAGACTCCTTAGGCGACATGGCAGTAGTAGAAGCCAGAGCAGTCGGCGTTGGAACAACCGAATCCAAGGCGCCAGAGCCGAAGGTGAACAGTAAATCTCTGCCATTTAATCCAGCAAAAGTCAAGGCGTCAGCGGCCAAATCGAAGAGAGACAAACCAACCGGAGCCCAAACAGCAGGAAAGAAGCCAATGGGTGTGAGGAAATTACGAGGCATCAAGCCGCCGAAGCGCAGCCAAAAGGGGGGCGTACCATCACTGGACGACATGCTCAGCGAGACTCGCAGATGGATCGCCGCCCCGACCTCATACATGATAAAGAATCCCGAGACGAGGTGTTTCGGGTTGTCCGTCCGGAGGCCAGGGGCCGAGCGCTCCGAGATCACGATTGCCCACTCCGTGGATTGTGGGTGCTTGGACGTGCGACTCCTACACATTGCCCGCCACGTTGATAGTCTTGTCAAGGCACGCCACCTCGCCAGGCGGTCCCGTGACTCCTTCCTGATCGCTACCAAGATCAGGAGAAGGTTTCCTCATCCCATCCCGAAGGTGGCGCGTTTCCTCGCTGGAGAGAAGCAGGTTATTCGACGGCCGCGGGAAGAGGTGGAGGCAGAGACGGCGATTATCAATGTCGTCGACGTACATAGGCAGCAGAAGCTGATTGAAAAATGGAAGAGTCTTGAGGCATATAAGGAGAGACCCATTTGGAAGGATTGGTGAGTGCGTGGCTAACCTAGGTTATTATTCTCGGTACTCCCCCCTCTCTTCCTGTCTCAAAATATATAGCGGCTATAGAGTGTCGTATATAGCGACGGCAAATTCCAGCACGATGCGCATTTATGCGTTCTAGTTTCATCTTCATACATGGGTCTAGGCGTGAGAGGAGCAAGCAGCCCATAACATTACGCTGCTGTTATTCTTTGACCGAACGGGATCCAGGTGCTTCTTGGATTCTTCCGTGAGCTTGACACTCTGCGTAAAACGGATCTGTATACAAAATTGCTTCTTTAAGCGGCAATGTGTACTCTAGAATCAAGCCCAGATAATAACGGTTCAGTGGACTTGAACGGATGGGGAAGTTACTATCAGGACTTGGAAAACGAAGCCCTCACTGTCTTCACGATTCGTATCAGGTTTTTTGACCCGATTAATTTCCGCCCCAGAGTCGTTGAATAGGGGGAATTAGGGCGTTAGAAATGGTTCAGCACTTTGTTAATAACCATTTAATGTGCAAAATAATCACATCTTGAAATCGTATTTAGAATAGCGTTAACGAGGCCTAATTGTAGCCCAAGAGGTACTGCATCCCAAGCTTAAACCTGGGAGCAATGTCTTTCGGTTCGGCTTTTTCCCCCTTTCTCTCTCTCCCTCTCCCTCTCTCTCTCTCTCTCTCTCTCTTTACGATTCGTTTCGCGAATAAGATGTTCAGCTTGCCACTTCATTCCACGCAACGAAGCCGGCGAAGCACGTAACTAACTACATCAACAACATATCGCTCACTATTTAATAAAAACTGGGGAAAAAAACACATCGCACGCACAGTAAAATCCTAGGCACGACGTAGAATCATGGAAAACGGCAAGATTGAAATCATATTATATCATTCGGGGCATCTATTCATAGCCCGAAACGCGTTTCTAGCCCATAGCCTTCCATATTACTACTGTACATCCAGCGCGCTACAAATACAAGCCCTCGGGTTCGCCCTCCTGTTTGGTGCGTAGAACTCTCTCTCTCGCCGCCCGGAAGTCAGCCATCTGCACACGCATACGGCGCTCGCGCAGGGCCATGAGACCTGCCTCGGAGCAGATGGCTTTGATGTCGGCGCCCGACAGGTCGTCCTTCTGGCTGATGAATTCGTCAAGGTCCACATCCTCGTTAAGGCTCATCTTGCTCGTGTGTAGGTTGAAAATCTTGCGCTTCGTGTTCTGGTCGGGGTTCTCAAATAGAATCTTGCGGTCGATACGACCAGGACGGATCAGAGCGGGGTCAAGCGTCTCGATCTTGTTGGTGGCCATGATAACCTTGACATCACCCCGGTCGTCGAAGCCGTCCAATTGGTTCAGCAGTTCCAGCATGGTTCTCTGGACTTCTCGTTCTCCGCCGGATGTAGAATCATATCGCTTCGTGCCAATAGCATCGATCTCGTCAATGAATACAATAGAAGGTGCGTTCTCGGCGGCCACCTATGCGAAGTACGGTTAGTCTGGTGGGGGTAAAAATGATTTTTGGTAACGACATACCTGGAAAAGCTGGCGAACTAGACGAGGACCATCGCCCAAGTATTTCTGAATCAGTTCACTGCCCACTATGCGCAAGAAGGTAGCCGATGTCTGGTTGGCGACCGCCTTGGCCAGCAACGTTTTTCCGGTACCGGGAGCACCATAGAGAATGACACCTTTAGGTGGCTTGATACCCATTTCCTCATATAACTCGGGATGTAGCAGGGGTAATTCGACGGATTCTCTGACTTCCTGGATCTGGGACTCCAAGCCTCCAATATCGGCATATGACTCGGTTGGCGCCTTGTCTAATTTCATCACATTGACGGCGGGGTCGGTGTCATCCGTCAGCACGCCGACGATAGAAACGCTCTTATGGTGGAGCAGGACGGAGGCGCCGGGTTCTAGTAGGTCCTTGTCGACGAAGCTCATGATACTAACGTAGTATTCGGGGCCCGTGGTACTAGACACGATGGCGTGGTCATCGTCGATCATCTCTTCGAGGGTGCCGACGCCCATAGGGCTGCCGCGCATGTCGTCAACCCGTCCCCTTTCGTCGGCCATGCGGTCACCAGCCTCCGGATCGGGGGCGGGACCGGTGTTATCCTTTGCGGCCTTGGCCTTGCGCAGACGCTCCTGGTTCTCGACGAATTCCTCCTCAAGCAGGAGGTGGTCATGAATGCGCTGCATGCGGAGCAGGCGAAGCTTGCACCGGCTGGTCGGGTAGACGGCGGGAAGCTTGGCGGCAGCTGATGTGCCAGCGGCCTTTCTCTTCTTGCGGCCGATGCGAGTGGTCGGTCGCGGGGGTGGCTCGTACTTGGGCTTGTCCTTCTGTTGCGTCGTGAGTGGGAGAGCGGTGATGGTAGAGATAGCCGTGTTGGGCGATACATACCTTCTTATCCTGGTCATCTTTCCCATCCTTGCCGGGATTCATGCCAGACTGATTTTGACCCTTGTGTAGAACGTCAGCACAAAACCATAATGTGATATCCATACGTGTGTGCAATGGCGAGCTCACCATCTTGACTCGATGTGTTGCGAGGCTAGTCGCAAGCTGAATGGGTAGGAACAGAAAGGGAAAGCCAAGCTAGAATTGATATGGGTGAATCAAGAGGTTGGATGTGTTGGCGGATCGAATGTTGACTGTGCACGCCCAGTTTCCGATATAAGCGGGCAGAGAGACGGTGTCTGGTCGGGGGCGACGACGGTATCGGCGATGATGTGGAATGGGAGAGATCCAGAGGTTGGGTGTACGCATTATGATGGAAGCCTGGCTATTTCGGCCACCGTCCTGCGCCAGTCGCACGCCAGCCGCCAGGCCCCACTCTTTCCCCCGAGGTGTGAACGCGCCCAAGTAGCAGGCCAAGCTTATAAATATAAAAAGCTTAAGCTTATAAAACAGCTTTAAATGTTCTAGAAAACATCACAAAATACCGTCCTGCGTTCGGCAGCAAGGCAGGACATGGTGTAGATGTGAATGAGTAGTGATTTTACGGCGAGCGTTAGCTAGTATGTACGTCAGGCTTTGGTGGCTTCGGCTTAAGCTAATTGACATGATATACATTGATTCGATACCATTGAATATCAGCTCCCAATATCTCGGAGCAGTTCCTTCTCTCCGCTAACTGCTGCTCCGGCATTTAAAAAGGCAAACAGAGCCTCATATCGCATGACTCCATGGCCATGTGACTTCTTGCTACAGTATTGTGACTTCTAAAGTATAGCAATAGAGCTTGAACTCGTGTTTGTTTTCCTGCGTAGACTTCCGATTTATGGGGTCCCAAATTTTGTGAGATACTCACCGTGTACTTTCTTCTGTCTATCCCATTCCTTCTTTAGCTTCTTCAACTGCGTCTTTGGGACCTCACTACCGTCCTTCATCTTCGTGGGTATACCTTCTCCATCCCATTCGCTATAACGTTCGTCGCCCTTGAACATGCTTTGCGGCGCGAGCTTAGCCTTCTCCCATTTCTCTGCCTCGGCTTTCTCCCGAGCTATTCTCGCTTCCTCCTTGGCCTTGGCCTTCTCTGCATCCTTGGCTGCCTTCTCCTCTCTTGCTGCGATGAGCTCTGCTGCCGGGATGAATTTGATCAATGATGGTTGCCCATCTGGCCTGTCATCGAGGTAGACGCCAATGTTCGTTAGATCAAAATCTCGTATGCGATCGCTGAGACTCAAAATAGATTTCTTGAGTTCAGGCGCGGCTGAAGGCACGATCCGCCGCAACTCGTCGCGTAGTTTGGATGTCGCACGAATATATGGTAATCCCAGCTGTTCGGGGTCTCGGACTCCTGCGTCTACTAAAGAGTTGATTTCTGGTCCAGGTGATTGAGAGAGTAAATTTCTCAACGTTTCTGAAGCAGGAAGATCAAGTGATTTAGCGTCTGACATGACAGAGCTGTATACTGCCTCGTAAGGCTTCACTGCCGTAGTCGGATCCACGTTAGCTGACGCAGCTGCGGAGGCCCATCCGAGTCCTTCGTAGGGCGGGCTTGCGTTAGCGTCCAGCCCTAATATATCAACAATTTTCGTAACCCATCTCGCAATAGATTCAACCGCTGACAACTCTAAGTTGCCGTTAGGGGCACCTATATGGATGTTGGCTTTTCGGATGATATCTGCGATGATCCGTAGCACTTGTGGTGTATCAAACGAATTGCTTAGCGCGGCGTCGACATCCTTCTTAGCTTGTTCCAAGTCGGCCAGTAGCCCCTCGGAAGATTTATTTTCGGTGATGACCAGCCCTTCTACTCCATTTTGAACAGTAGTCATTATGTCGTTAGCCTCCACTAAGAGCGATTTTACATTGGTGAAGAAGTTCTAGGCCTATTAGCACCGTGTCTCAGTTATACCAGCGGCCACGATTGACTTACGTTGACGGTGGTTTCCCAGGTATCTGCTTGTGTTCGCATGCTTGGGGTAATCTCTACGCCGTCATTCCATCTTCCGTGCAAAAAGACGATACGCATGGATCGGGCAGTATACGTCGAGGCCAGCGCATCCTTTATAGTTTGGAAGTTTTTCAAGGACTTCGACATTTTGGATCCAGAGATGGACAGGTGACTTTGAGTCTGTCAGTTGATCTATCTTACGACATCGGCAGTTCTCGTCCACATAAGCTTGCGAGAAGTCGATGATCCTGATGTTACGGTAAAGGCGATGAAGATGCACTTACCCCATATGCAAGAAGTAATTAACCCAAGTATGTTCGTGCCCATGCTCACAAAAGTAAGCTTCACTCTGCGCTAATTCATTATCGTGATGTGGGAAAGCCAAGTCTATGCCACCAGAATGAAGATCCATACGTGAGCCCAGAACATCCGATGCCATCACCGAGCATTCACTACGAGCCAGACAGTCAGTTTGAAGCGTTTCGTCATGAAATTGCAAGCGAAGATCAGCAAACACGTACATATGCCAACCAGGCCGACCATCACCCCATTTACTCGGCCAGTAAGGCTCACCAGGTTTCGATTTCTTCCATAGTGCGAAATCACCGGGGCCTCTCTTGCCTCCGAGGCTCTTTCCCAAAGAACCCTCCCCCTCTTCCTGAAGAGCCTTGTCATTCCTACTTTCTGGGCGTAACCGCGCGTATGTGTTGCCAGCCTTCTCGAAAGCAGCAATATCAAAATACACCGAGCCTTCGGCTTCATAGGCAAAGCCCTTTTCTACAACCTTCTCCACAAAACTGGCGATCTGCGGCACATATTCTGTAACTCGGGTGACCACATCAGGGCGAAGAACGTTGAGCGCATCCATGTCTTTGGTGAATTCGTTCTCCATGAATTGTGTAAGTGATGTGAAGATGGTCTGATCACTAGTGTCGAGAGATTCCTTATAGAGAGAATCGAAATATGGCAGCAATATCTCCTCGGCGCCCGAAAATAGCTGACTACCTCCAATGGCACTAACAGCAGAGGTCATATTGCCGATATGCATTTTCAGCTTCGCCTCGTCGTCACCGGGCTTACCTTCACCCGTCAGTGTCCCGCCAGCCAGTACTTGTCCATATGCAGCATCCCTTCGGGATGCGTAGTTGTTCAAGTCCAACGGGCTATCGTCACCTTCGAGAAGCTTGGATAGATTGCTCTTCGCGTATGCCCTGAAGGCAGCCATGCCTAGCTCAGTAAGCTCGGCCTCGGTATATTGTTTCTTCTTCTCAACTTCCAGTAGTCGCTGCCTTCGTGCCCTAAGGATGATCTGTGAATCCAAGGTAAGTTTCGTGTCCAGGAACATAGATAGTCTATTTCGAGGAGACACACCTTGTCATCAATGTCTGAGCAAAAGAAAAATCAGTCTTTGTCGCATTATGACAAGCTTAGGAACTCGAGGCGGTACCTGTAAAGTTCATGACAAACTTGACGTCAAAGCCATAATAATGAAGCAATATGCGCCGGATAATGTCAGTCGAGACATAGTTGCGCGCATGGCCCAAGTGACTATGGTCATATACAGTCGGACCACAGGCATACCACGATATCTTCCCTTTCTCAATGGGCGCGAACGGGACAGGCGGTCCCGGCTTTAAAGAGTTGTGGACTTTGATCGAGTCCATGGCGAGCCGTGTCGCAAACCTTCGGCGATGTGGAACAAACGTCTGCGGCAGCCGTATCAGAGTAAAATGTCGAGATAAACGAGAAGAGAAGATGATCATAAAGACGAAAGGAAAAAGGGCGAGAGATCAATGAAGGACTAGAAGGGGTTAAAGTTCCTGGGAGGGGAAATGTGGCACGTAGGAAAACGGGCTGAATCAAAAGTCACAATGAATTGAGTCACAGCAGCAGCAAGCAGAACGGGGTAAGAGTGGCCGCGACAACTTGGGGAAGAGTAAGTAAGTAACTTCCAGGTTCGTACGCGATGGCGCGATTGGATCTTTTACCACTAACTTTTGGCCCTGAACGGCCTCAGCATTCCAGGGGCGCAAGGACCCCCGAGTGGCAGCCCTAGGCATTTACCCCTCTATTTAGGTGCGCAGCGAGGAAGCTACCCCGCCATTAGCGCGTTCTAACGCCGATCAGCCTCGAAAAAAAAAGTTCGTAACCCGACGTTGAGTTAGTGCGGTCAATTCTGAGTTTAATTAAAACAAGAAGCACATCTTATTTACGAGTCGATAACGGCTACAACCGCGGTGCCGAAGAACACCTGATAAACACTACTCGCTGAGTACCAACCGATAGAACAGGCAACGGGCCACTACGAAATGTCAATGACATCTCCGTTCCTCGATCCGGGCCCGTTGACCACTCCCGGCGCCCTCGCGCTCGTTCATCTCTCGCGCGATAACATCGTGCCCGTCTACCTGAGAGAAGACTCTGGTACGGTTGATGGGTATTCGGAGGGCGCGGTTATCAACACGCGCTTTGGCTCATTTCCGCATTCGACACTCATAGGTCAACCGTGGGGATCGCAAATCCGCGCCTCCATCGTCGACACCGGCTCGAGGGGGAGGAAGCGCAAGCTCGGCAACGTCACCGATGCTGATGCAACTGGGAATGAGACGGAAGCCGTCACCTCAAGCACTAGCAATACAAAGGACGTCAAAACAGCGGCCACCGGCTTCATACACGTCCTTCCCCCGACTCCAGAAATTTGGACGTCGAGTCTACCCCACCGAACCCAGGTTGTCTACACTCCTGATTACAGCTATATCCTGCACCGTATTCGCGCTCGTCCAGGGGCTCAGATAATAGAGGCTGGCTCCGGAAGTGGGAGCTTCACACACGCCGCGGCAAGGGCGGTCTACAATGGATACCCCAAGGACCCCGAGGAAAGGAGAGGCAGAGTTTGGAGTTTTGAATTCAACCACGACCGCTTTCTGAAGATGCGACAAGAGGTCGAGGATCACCGTCTCAATGACATTGTCCAGGTTACGCATCGAGATGTGTACAACGACGGGTTCCTCGTCAATGATGAGAGCCCAGGGGCAGAGTGTGTTTTCTTAGATGTCCCGGCACCTTGGCAAGCTCTACCTCACTTGTGCCGTAGGAAGCCGATTCCTTCTTTACTAGCCAGTGGTGGCTTGGAGCCCTTGAAAGAGATATCATCCGATTGGAAATCCCCACTGCGTGCAGATCGAGCTGTACATATATGTACATTCTCCCCTTGTATCGAGCAAGTCACCAAAACTGTTGAAACCATGCGTCGCCTAGGTTGGATGGACATTGAAATGGTTGAAGTGGCCCAACGGAGAATAAATGTTCTCCGCGAAAAGGTTGGGCTGAATATGCCTCTAGAACGAGGTACGAATCAATCGCCCCGCAATGTAGACGAAGCCATCACGAGGCTGAAGCAAATCGACGGCCGGTTTAAAGGGTACTACAGGGACAAACGAGACACTGATGTCAACATGGAAGACATTGACGCAGAAAACGGCAATGAGGGCCAGGCAGCACCGTCAAATAGAGATGCCGATGTGGCGAATGACAACACCGATACGAGCGATACGCCCCCATTAAAACCTTGGATGGCTGGAAGGTTAGTCCACCGTACAGAAGCTGAAATCAAGACACACACGTCTTACCTTGTTTTTGCCGTTCTTCCCCAGGAATGGTCGGAAGAGCAAGAAGCTGCTACTTTCGCAAAGTGGCCTTGCGGGAAAGAGAGCAAGGTCATAGGGAGTCTAGATAAAGAGACCCGTAAGCAAGAGAAGCGCGAGATGTTGCTTGGAAATAAACAGAAGAAGACAGCTGCCAAGGCCTCGGGGCTCAGCAACACCATGGCAAAGAAGACCAAAACGGAATAAAACGGACTTGACGTATAGAGAAGTAGAAGCTCCTGATACCCGGCCTCGAATCTGGCCACTCGAAAGACGGAAACCAATTGCTGCTATCATCCAATTGAGTCCAAATCCACCATAACGCCGAGTTAAACCTAAAGCGTTTACGTAGCGCGCGCAGTATTGCCCCGTGTCTATTGTATAAGCATTCAAATAGCAATTCAAATGCGCACCTTTGGCCGTGCTGCGATGTCGTAGAATGAGAAAGTATAGCAATATTTGGAGGTTGTAATGCTCCATCAAAGATCTTAGCAGTGGTTCGGCACGTTGTAATGTCTTCGCTCACTTCTAATCTAAACTCGGAGCCGGCCCTTATTGTTGACTATCAGGTAAAACCCATTTAAACCTAACTTAACGAGCATATTTCTTCAATAGAACAATACCAAGTCATAACTTGAAAACGTACTGGAGACAACATTATCATTATCTGGAGACAGCTCCGGAGATGCGTGATAGCAAGAACCGTATAGAGAAGTCATCTACAACACCTTGCAGGGCAGGTTGCAAAGGCTATAGAGCCTAGCGTTGTACTGGTATACATGCTATACAATCAACGTTTCTAACAAAACTGAGGAATATTCATGCCATCACATCGCGTATGGATATCCTGAAGGAATCGCGGTAGATGTCTATAAGCATAGTCAATACGCCTTGCTGCTAGAGTATTGACCTCGTTCTGATTCGTGTTTCCCTACGTGAGATTATCATGAAATCCTATCGATTAGGAGCAAGTTGCATTCAATATCGATATATGGGATGTTTTGAGAGAATCCTTCTGCGCCGCCGCCGTGTAACGCTAGGCCCATTCCAGGTCTAACGCTTCGTTGCCATATGAATAACTATTACTGTTCCTCGAATTGAGGTCCTGTAGCTACTAAATTTGTTTCTACGTGTTTGGTTCGTCGAAGACACCTTTAAGCTCATACATACATATAGTACTACTGTCTTGAATCTGACGCGACGAAGTTGGAGCGTAAACTTATACTCCTATACTGCTTAAGCTCACTCAAGCATGATCTTATAGACAAGTATAGTATTACCTTTTGGGGTGGGGGGAATGAGAGAAAAGAAAAGTACAACACCAAGGATTCGCTGGTTGTCACCAACCCAACTACTAGTTTGGCGCTCAACCTGGCTTATCTATGGGAGAGCGGACGAGATCCCGAATTTTCCAGAGGCTATGGACGTATATGGTAGACGTTGGCTGTTATCTTGCATTAGATGCAACACGAGATTCATGAGACACTGAGATGATAATGCGCCACTTCTGTTCGGTTTGATAGGTCCAATAATGCAGTATGGTATGTAGCAATTCTAGTATGTATAGTGTATTTTTTTTTTCCAAAAAAAAAATATTGATAATGTACTATCAAGCCTCGCAGCTCATATCTATCCTCTAATAATCTCTCCACGACCCAAGTCTATATGCCGTCCAACACCGTGCCCCACGCAACGCCAGATTCGCCATGTCAACTTGCTTGAGCCCCTTAATGAAACCTTTTTGACATCGCATCTTGGTCGGCAGCAGCGAACACACCTACGGTCTCCGGATCGACCCTCCGATCGACGGATGGGGAGACGCTCGGCTCAATGACGCCGGCCATTCGCGGTTCGGTCTCCTCAAGCCCTTCCTCGGCTTCTTCTTTTTCCTGGCCTGTCCTTTTTGCCTTGCCCTCACTATTTATGTCCTCTCCCATACCGACAATGTCAATCCATCTCCATGCTTGTATCAGCTCGTCCGCTCCATTATCGTCTTCACGTGTCGCGTTGCCTTCGCGCTCGAGAATCGCCGCGTCGTCTTCACATAATTCACTTTTAGCTAGTGAGGTGTTCGACGCGGTCGCTTTCGCACGTTTGGCTTTACTGTCGATCAAGTCCAGATTCCGTGTACCCGCCACCGTGATGCCATTAACACGAAGAGTTTGTAGTAGCGCCCGCAAATTGAGCCGCAGCGCGCGCCCAGGCGAATCTGACCCGAAGACCTTGCGCGTGAGCCAGGGAAAGAGTAACGCAAAGTCCGATTGATTGAGGTGCGCTGAGCGCTTCACATAAAAGAAGTGGGGTGGACTGGTGTCAGTGAACGGTGCGACATCGCGTGCTGAAGGATCTGGGGATAGTATACGCGCTGTTGTGCGTAGGTGCTCGCGCCACTTGAAGAAGTCTTCGGACTCGACTGCGAGTAGGGCGTTGCCGCCGGGGGACTGCGAGGGCGACGAAGAAGAATCAGAAGGCGCGTAGGCGGGCAGTGGGAGGTTAAAGAGTGGCTTCACGCTCTTTGCCAGAAGTGGGAAGCACCACATATCTAGTAATAGTGTCACGTTCTTTGGAGTGACTTGTCTGCAGATGGAGGATTCCCAGTTGGGCGCGTAGAGTGGCGTTTCTATCGTCTCGAGCTCGGGACGTCCGGCGTAAAATACTGATTTGAGAAACTGAACAATGGTGGCGCCGCCAAAGCTGTGTCCTCCAAATATAACACTTCCGGGTTCGTGGACCTTCAGACGGTTCGAGAGGTGGTCAAGCGATAGCGCATCTTTGTTCAAATTCGTAAGCTTTCTCCCCTCATCTATACTGAGTATGGCCTCGTGTATTAATCCTAGCTCCCAGAGCCGAATCCGCAGTTGCGCATTCCTCAACTCATACACTTCGTCTGTCGGATCGTGAGGGATATGCCTATAGGGAACCGAGCGTTTTGTGTTGCGTGAGAAAAACCGGTTCTGCTGGAATGGCACCCGGATAAACGAAGCTACAGCGCTGCCGTCGCGGTGCTCCGGGCAGAATACTACGACACCGTGAGAAGCTAGCGATCCTGCAATCTGCGAGTATGTGTTTCGGCTCCCACCGAGGCCGTGCGAGAACATCATTGTTGGCCACCGGTCGTTCGGGGCCTCTGGTTGAAGGATTGGCGCATTGTCGACCACAGGGATCGAGGTGAGGTGAAGATGTCTCGGGAGGAACCTACAGTTATATGACAGTCTGATAAGCGGACGCTCTTTAGCGTATCGTAGAATTTGGCATCAGGAGATTTCTTACGAAGCGGCCTCGGCAAGAAAAGCCCCCACGCCCAAGAACTTGATATATGCAGAGAGGTAGTCACGCTGTGGTGCTGGTAACCAAGCTATCCGCTTTCCAGAGGCATTGGGATCGCAGGGATAGAATATACGGAACTGAACCGTCTCAAGATCGGCCGCATTGTCAGGAGTTGGCGCGGGAGATTCTAGCTCGCAGACGGGAATCTCTACGTCGACTGTACCGACTTTATACGGCCCGGTAAACTCAGGGAAGCGTGGGATAGGGTTCAATTTCGACAAAAGGGAGGCCATTTCGTTTCGATCGCGACCCCGGGCCAATAAAGTACGCGACCAACTCCCCTATTCTATCGTCGACGGTGTAGATGCTTGAGATTGGAGTCGGTCGATTTTGGGGGAACACAGCGCCGCCTGGAGAGGACCAATATGTACGATTAAAAGGCCGATGCCACCGTAATATCGTCTGTCTATTTTTATAGTGACATCCCCCCCAAAAATCAGTTACCAATTCGATTAAGAAGCGGACGCAGACGAAGGGTGTGAGTCTCGGTTTCGCTTTCTAGTTTGAGATGAGGGCGTAAACAAAAAGGACATAAGGAAAACAAAAGAGATCTATCGGGTATCGTCTAAACAGGTAGTGTGCAACAACACATGGAAACGCAAGCAAGAATTCGAAATCTGTAAATGGTTGGAGACAACAGCATGAGGTGGAAAGGGATCAAAGAAAAGTAAATTAGCTTCAAGTTTCAAGATAGCATTAATCATTCTACCCCGGACAAAAAACCGTCAACGGGCAACGAACCAATCGGAACTTTCCCTGCCCCGGTCTTGTGCGGTACTCAACGTCACTCCTGGTCCATTGAGCATCGTCATTTTAGCAGTGTACACGTATGGTAAGCGTAGGATTCAAATGATAGAGGAGTTGTCATTTCCGGGACAACTTGGCTTAGAAAAAGGGGTGTTAATATCAAACTTGATCCTACCATACATTCACACTACTACCTACTATACAGTTAGTTGGAAGAAGAGAGCGAAAGTCGGTGTCCCGCCTGATCGGGAATTGCGTCACACTGCATATGCACGTGAAAATAAATAGAGCACAGCATCAATGCATGGAGGGTTGTACAGATCAATGCATATATGGGCCCAAACCATAGGTATCCTGTCTAGATTCTAAGTAATGCATAGCAGACAAGTCATGTCTAGAACAAAAATAAACCATCACTCCCAAGTCTTCCACGTCCGTAGACAGATGGAAGAAACTGTTGGGCTCCAATTACGCCAGGCATCTAGGTATGCAGCTAAATACCCTTGACTCTAAACTCTACTTTATTGCCATTCAGCATCAACCTCCTCCCATTTGTCTAGGAACGCTTTGAAGAACTTAACACCCAAGCCAGGGTCTAGCGAGCCGCAGGTAGCGCGAATCGAATGCATCGACAATTGTGGCAAGCCTGCATCGGCGCTACGGACGCCCAGCGCAGAGCTTATACTTGGGCCGACGGTACCGCCACTTCTCGAATCGTTTCGTATCTGGAATACCTGAGGCGTGCAGCCGCTCAGCTCGCAAACTCGTGTTAGTATAGCTGTGGATACAGAATCGGTAGTCATATGTCCGTTGCTGTCGGCGCATATGCAAATACCCACGTTCAGGCGTGGCGCATGGTTCTCTAGATACCGCGATACGAAATTAGGATTGATAGCATGCGTAACATCGGCGGAGACAAGGAATGAATTGGCATAAGTCTGGCCGATAACACCCGGACCGAAGGCCTTCTCTTTGCCACACAATGATTCCACAGTGCGCTCGATAATCGAAGGCAAGAAGTTACCCTTGGCGCCTTGGCGGAGCAGGGAGCCAATCTCTTCGTCGTCGAAAAGGGCAACCAACTTGATCGTTCCATTGTCTTCCTCCTGGTCTGACGCCAGTAGGCCTTGGAACGCGGCCCAGCTGCAAAGCTTGTCGTCTATCCTGCCAGCAAAGATGAACTCCTTATCTATACCGCCGACAGTAGCAGGCTGTAGGTCAAAAAGCTCCAGCTCCCAATTCACAATTTGCGAGTAGTCCTTGAGCTTGAGTTCCTTCGAGATAAGCTGCACAAGCTTGGGAGGTTGGGTAGAGACAAACGACCCCACGGGACCTAGCGATTCAGGGGTCTGCGAGCCAACTGAGCCAGAGTTAGAACTGTCGAGCCCGATGATGGGTACTGCTTGAGTTTCCTTGTTGTTTTGGCCCATCATCCCAACGCCAAAATGAGGGGCCAGTGTGGGTATCCGAGCAACTTCGCACAGTCAGCAGAAGGCTCTAAACGGTCGATGAGGCAGTTCTTACTTGGCCAGTCCAACTTGACCAACTGACTTGTCGTCTTGCCCGACTCATCCCGGACAATCACTCTGCCTCCAATACTCAGATCTCTGTCCCACCACGTCTCGTTCAGGGCACCGGCATATTGAGCCACTCCTAACTGAACATAGCCAGCTGTGGCGGGCTTTTTGCTCACTGGCTTTACCTTGGCGGTGAGCGCATCGATGTGACCAGCAATGATGGCAACTCCGTTGCCGGGCTTGTAAGCTTTGCCAACGGTAAAAGCAACGATCGAGCTGCCGTTCCGAGTGGCAAAGTAGTTGCCGCCGGCTTCAATTCTTCCAGCCCAGTCTTCACGAGTAGGTAGCTGTATACGAAAAGCAAGGACGGCTAGTCAGCGCATCAGTTTCAACACACAGCGCTGCACGGCAGACCAACCTCCTTGTAACCCAGTGATGTCATCTTCGTCTTGAAGTAATCGACGGCGTGAAAGACCGTGGGGTTCTCTCTTAAGAAGGCACAGAAGGGCTCGGTGAAGGCCTCGGGCTTAGAGTCCATGATCATGCAGGCAGAGCAGGAGGCCCGGTCGTCGGTCAGCTGTAGAGGCAGTGAATCGGTATGAGTCTCGGGGATGTCTCGATAGCAGGAGTCACACAACGCGAGAGAGCGTTGGTTCCTCAGCTCGCCAACGACAAAGGCCTTCTCTGCATTGGACATGGTTGGTTTCGTTTCGTATTCGGCCGGGTTGGCGAAGCTTGAGAGTCGCGAGGCGGCTGAAGAAGCGGCCATTCGTAGAGACATGTTGGAATTGCGCTGGCGCAGGAACTCGGGAGTGTGTCGAGCCATGATGTGTTCCAAAGGGTAAGCCTTCAATCCCGGAAGTCCTCGAGGAGCGATCCTCTCTGTACGTGGCAGGTCGTGGTAATTAGATAGATAAGTACTTGGATAATGTATCGAGCAAGCCGCGGCGGAGGATCGTATTAAGCATGACCCATTACCCATGAGTATAGGTGGGTCTGTGGGACGACCATCTGACTGGTCCAATTCGGGAAGTTGACAAGCTAAGTATGTCACACTGTCTTCGTTCCAGCAGAGTAAAAATAAACGCTTGCACTAACCGTAGCGGGAGTGTGGGCAGGCGCGGGTGCGCTCCGAGTAAAAGACCATACACCACTAAAACTCTCCTACTTCAAAGCTGAATAACTTGACTACAGAAACAAGGAAAAATAAAATAACAGTTATATATAATAATAATACGTATTATTAGATTTATGTTAATATAGATTTTGTGTTTTTTCTCGTTTTATTTGGCTAAGCTATTTAGCTTTGGAGTAGGTAATAGTGTGTAACCCGTGTGTGGTCTTTTGGTTGCTATGGTTAGTGTAAGCGTTCATTTTTACTTCGCCTTAATAAGTACCGTAACTTATAGTCCTACGACACCGCCTCGACCGCTAAGTTTGGGGAATGCGTATACTATATAGACAAATAGCAACGGTCCAACCTAGAGTCTTTACAACTCACCTCTGGTACCATCATTATTGTCCCTGGACTAAAATCTGACATTGGGTTCCCTTTTGATATAATGTAGGATATAATGTGACCACCTAGGTATAGTATTGTTTGCCTGGTCAAAACCCAGCTCTGGCCCGGTGTCGAGGACGCGATAAATACAGAGAATTTCATGGCTGACGTTGGACTATTAGCTCATATCCAGTCTTTAATGCAGGCTCTTATCGACCATCGCAGTTCATTGCCTTCACTTTTCTTATAAATAAGTAAAGCTGCTTATTAACCAGATGGGTAAGCAAATAGAGGAGGAACCGTAAAGCTGTACATCAGCGAAGATTGGCTACCTATAAAGATGTCTCATACTGCTAGTAGCAGAAGTGCTTCTTCCACTCTCATTCATTGGTTATAAAGACAGAAGTTAGTCGTGATCCAGACTCTCAAAGCAGTCGAGTCCTTGTTCTTGGAAGAGATGGACATAGCTATATGTGTGATACTCGTTTCTGTAGAGCCATATCTATTAAACCTTAGTTCGAAAGCGGAAGGCAGTCTTCATCTCACTCCGTTCATAGGCTCTATTCTTTTGCATTATTCTATTCTCAAGTTCTATCGCATATACCTATACCCTCGCTTCTTCTCGCCGCTTAGACACCTCCCCGGTCCTCAGGTACAATGGTTCTCTATCTAGATCCTACACTCTCCATTGCTAAGGAAGTATGCAGAGAAACAACATTATTCTTGGCCAAGAGCTCAAAAAGTTCAGGGCCGGTAGTCCCATTGGGCTACAGCTTGACTGGTCTCGAAGATGGCCAGATGCCCCCTTCATCCGATACCTCTCGATAGCTGGCAAAGAGGCCCTCATTGTGAACAGCTTAGCCGCCCATAAAGCTGTCTTGCAAACACATGTCTACGACTTCGTAAAACCACCATTCTTTGCACGCTTGGTCGGTGAGATCGCCGGGAAGGGTCTCCTTTTCGCCGAAGGAGAAGATCATAGGCACCAACGGAAGCTACTCATAGGCCCTTTCTCCGTTCCCAGCATGAGGAAGATATTGCCCGTGTTCCAGCAAAAAGCTGTATCCTTGTCGAAAAGGTTCGCAAAAGCACTTGGTGACAGACCACACGGTTCAATTGAAGGTGGGCCGACAATACACATATCGGACGCTTGTCATCGTAAACGCACTAAGCCTCAGCAGTGATTGATGCACTATCCAAATCAACTATGGAAACTATCGGTGTAACTGTTCTCGGAATAGAGCTCGGCACTTTATCGTCAATATACCCGCTGGGTTTCCAAGAACTTTACAGCAGAGTTCTCCATCAAAGGCCGCTAGGACAGCTGATATGGATCGTTAATGTGTTTGTTCCAATCCGAAGATTCATGCCATTAGAGGCCAACAGAAGGTTCATACAGGCAAACAAGGATTTAAGAAAGATGCTCCGCGAAATCATCGAGAAGCGCAGGGCCGATCTGCGTGATGGGACGTTCAAAAAGGAGACGGGAGAGTCGCGCGACCTACTCACCTTTATGCTTGAGGAGTCGAAGCTACAGCGACAACAGACCGGCCGGGAACCTTGGACAACGGAAGAGATTATTGGTCATGTAAGCTGGTCGTCCTAAATAAGGTGTTATCGCAAGTGCTAATCATTCGTAGCTCCTTAATTTTACATCAGCAGGTAAGCGATATCCCTGTATGTCTGTCAAACGGCGCAGGCTCAATATATCGCCTTGCAGGTCATGAAACTTCGGCGACTACTCTCTCATGGGCGCTATACGCTTTATCGACAAGGCATGAAATCCAATGCAAACTTCGAACCGAAGTACGAGAATTGCTCAAAAGAAGCTCCGAACCCACATATGATGAGATAAATGGGTTACCTTATCTACATAACTTTGTCCGGGAAGTATTACGCGTCTACTCTCCGTGTATGTTACCTTAGCCGTCCATTCATCTGCCTCTCACTACTGATGTTCCTTGACTGACGTAAAAAGCACTCATGGGCCCACGCCAAGCGTCAAAAGATCTGATAATAGAGGGGGTTTTTATACCGAAAGGCACACAGATTGACTTACACATGCCTCTAATACTTCATCACAGTGACGTCTGGGGTCCTGAAGCTTCTATCTTCAATCCAGAGCGTTGGGATACACTGACGGGTGATAGCACGAGCCCATACGCTTTCGAGGCGTTTATTCAGGGCCCGCGAATGTGCCCTGGGAAGAACTTTGCCTCAATTCAGATCAAGGCTACACTTGTTGAACTCGTCAGCATGTGGGGGTTTGTGGGCATCGAAAGGTGGGATGATAAGGCAGGGACAGAAGAAAATGGCTATGAAAGAGAGCGGGACTTGTTGGTTGATGGCGAAGAAGAGGTAGGTAGAGGGATCAAACTAGCCAACCCAACCCTCACATATAGACCAGCCGGCGGGCTGTTAATCAGATTCGAGAGGCTCTAACTACCACCTTAATTATCTAGGCTCACCAACTACTTGTTCTCAATAATAGGAATGAAATAGATGTTAATGTAGCCCCCTGAAGTCGAGGCCGGGCATACCACAGTCCATCGAGCAGGTGAGACGATTTATCATGGGATAAGGCCACGCCATTGCAGCGTCGAGTGAATGAGAAAAACTAATGTACAGGGGTAACATTAACAATGCGTGGGGATTTATCTTCGCCGGAATCATCGGGTGCCATTTGTTCGCTAAAAGAAAGAGATCACTGGGATATTATTGGATGTGCCAAAGTTAACCAACCGAACGACAAAGCATTGCTTGTCTCGTACAAAGCCCGGGGGTTGCTCGCTACCCTTTCCTCACACCTTAAATAAATAGCCAGTCCCGTGATGGCGATTACACATTAATCAGATTTGCATCACACCCCTCAAAAAACTATCTCTATAATCTTGATCACGCGATAATCCCCACGGCAAAGTTCGTAGAGGAACAGCAAAAATGGCGGCAAGAATGGGGCGATTGAACCAGTTGACAAAATTCTCCAAAGAAATCAAAGACAGATTCGAAACGTCGAGTTACTGGGAGTATGAGAAATTCTTAGGCAATGGCGCCTATGGCGTGACTGTGCTGTTCGTAATTTTTCTTCCTGTTTTGGCGACTTTCAGACCATAATTCCCTTTTGGGGACAAGAGACTCCCCAGGAACTTCTGAGCCCCTAAAAAAAAACCTCACACCAAATGTCAATAACTGACTCCGGGAGTTGTAGTCTTAGGGAGATGGGCCGACTCGTAGCTACCCAGAAACGTATAGCCCTAAAACTTGCCCGGCCAAACTCAGCAGGAACGCAACAACTCATAAACGAACTAAAGTTCTTGAAGGTTGGTTAAAAATGGCTGTTTCCAGTTACTCACAAATACGCCCTCACAACTCATGAATGTGCTAACAACTTTTGAACAGAAACTACGAGGCGCCATGCACATCGTGAGAATGGTTGCATCCTGCGACGACTTGCGTTCTTTCAGTACCTTCGAATCGAAGAGAAGGGAATCAGAGGGCCCGGGCGCGCTCAAGCGCATCGTTGACATATTTGGCAAGCTGGTTCGCCTTTCTCCTAGCTTAGCTTTTGGCCCTCTTGAGGGAATGATGGATGGGCCAGCTGTGGCGTTAGAATACCTCGACGAGGGCGATCTTGTAACACTCAAGATAAATATAGATAATGACCAAACACGTATGCCTAATAGGGTGCTCTGGTCCTTATTCCTATGTAGTAAGCCTACGATCGTTTCCCCATTCCTCTGCCTCCAGCCATGAATCGAACTGACTGAACAACCTTAAAAAAAGTGATCCGAGCTTGCATTGGAATGGCATATCCCCTGGAGAGACCAGAGAACACAGTGTCGGTGCTAGAAACTATTCCCACCGACGGCACAAGACCGTCCGGCATACTTCACCAAGATGTTGCACCCAGGAATGTAATGATAGGAACAGAGGATAGCCTCGATGAGCACCATATCGGGCATCTGTTCAAGTTGATTGATTTCGGCTCTACAAAAGAGTACGGCTTTCCCCGGGGACCTCCTGAAAACCTTTTCGACTGCGCCAGGGTAAGCACAAGCAACTGAGAACACGATGTAACCTCACTTCCGCCTAGTCACTTATGTTAATCATGTTGAAAAGGTCATGCTGCAGATGCTAGACCACGAACCAATCGGTTTTCGCCAGGTTGCTTGGAAAGATGGTGTAACCAGAGCAGGAAATATCCTACCACCCGAAGAAGATCTTAACGACGACCCCTTTCCCCATGTCGACTTTGACCTACGTGATCTTATCGCCCGCTGTTTGTATAGCGACGCGCGGAAAAGGCCAACCCTCCAGGCGGCCTTAGAGGAGGCGGAGAGAGCGATGGCGAAGGACCCAGATACTTTCCCCGACCCAAGCGAAGAAACGGATGAGGCCATTCGCGATTTCTTTCAAATGTATATTCGTGATCCTCCCGACAGATATCGCGTTTGATGGCATTTCTCTTTGCGAAGAAATCAGATGTTTCGAGTGATTTCGGCCCAATCGCCCATGATCGTCTAACAGTTCCTGGTTCACAAACGCTATGTGATTTATTCCACAGTCACAAGAGAGCAGCCCGAGCAAAGGTTAGTATGACTCGGTGAAAACCAAAGCGCCGAATCACCTATCATGATAGTCCAACTAACACATCGACTCAACAGGCTAGAGAGAAGCCGACCAAACAAACATGGAGCACGTTCGCATATATTGTATGGAGCATTGCGAGTGAATTTCGTTTGTAGATTCATAGTTGTTATATATGTATTGGTATCTGCTAAATACCATGAAAGTCAGGTCTCTTCGCTTCGTATAGTAATCTGATGCGTACAATCTTATGCCATACCATCCTCAAATTCGAGATTAGACAAAGCATGCCACTACTACTTGCACATAGCGGCTGCTACCAACGGCCTGAAACAAGTCTAAATATATATTGTTACTGTATCTAAAACAATTTAGTCAACAAGAATATTAACGTGCCTCTTGTCTATATATCTAAGATGTCTCATTTATCATCATCATCATTTTCTTCTTCCCGCACAAGGGTTACTACCCGGCGAATCTCGAGTCTCTCCTCGTTCATACTCCTCGTATCATCGTCTTCTTCATCCTCGCTGCGAAGCTCATCTGCTGATCCTGCATCTGCATCATGATCAACTTCAACAGGTGGCCGTCTCTTCTTCTCAAAATCTTGTCTGTGTGCATTAGCCATGATGCCGCGAATCGACTTTGCCCCTAGCACTTCAGACTTTCGTCTTCTACGCAATCCTGCCTCTTCTACTGGCGCTGGTGAATAGGCTGATGGTTGGCCATCCGGGCGTCCTTGATCTTGACTTGATACACGGCCAGTATCTGTGTCAGATAGTCTATCGTCTGATCTTTCTGGTATATCGTCTGTGCTCGTGCGCTCTATGAGTGGCTCATGAGGTAGATCGTAAGGCAGCGGGACGTCACGGCTCGCTTTGTATTGCGCCACGTTACCACAGTGCTCGTTCTCGACACGGAGTAAGGCCCACATTCCACGACGAATAACTTCCGAGAGCGAAACTAAAAATGACGTGATTGTGTTGTGCTGCAAGTCATGTGTAAAGATGGCGTAAAAAATCCAGCCAAAACGAAGGATCGGATCGATGACCATAATGACATAATACAGCCAGCGCCGCTTTAAGCCAAGAATGTCTCGAAGAAAGGGATGTCGCGCATCAGGCTGGAGCAACGAAAAATCCATAAACAGGTCCCATACCGCTATATTTCATGTTAGATACATCCGAAGTAGGAATTAGGAATCATTTATACTTACAGGTATACAACCCATTGATAGTCGAAAAGGTAATGAAGAGCGCCAGGTTTGAGTGTGTGTTTTGAATGCGATAGAGGGACAAAGTGACATAAGATAGAATAGTCATTACGTATTTGCCACAGTTTACAAGGTGCGGGAACACATTCTTGGTGTCATAGTAACGACGAATGCACTGCAACGCGCGCCATATTGCTGGTAATGTAGAAAAAAAACCCAACAGACGAGAGTGGCTCGAATTACATATTGGAGGGTTCTCCCAATAGTTGGCGTAGAGACAAAAGAATAACTCTACGTTCTATGGAATAGAGTTAGTTACTCCCAAGAAGGGACGGGGGTTCACTTATGATACAACATACAGATGTAGCATAGGTTAATGAGCAATATATGTCGCCTAGAAAGAAGTCTCGGAACTCAACAGGGTATAAGCCGGCGAAGAATAGTCGAAACTGCACCATGTCAGTAGGAGTACCTAATCATCGTGGTCGTACCTCTGCTTACGTGGGAATATGCAAGCCATTGGCGGCTTCTATGAAAAAGAATCCGGGCAGGAAAGAAAATTATGAGAAGCGAAATGAAAATCAAGACGACTGGGTAATAAAGCCAGAGCTCATCTTGTCCATATCGGGTGAAGTTGAGCCAGATAAATACTCCGAAGAGGAGAAGAAAGAAGCTCGGGAAGCTAGCGAGCTGCCTCCAATCCAGATGATGTCGAGGGTCAAATTCAAAGATGAAAGGATAGTTGATCTTATTCGCCGTCCATAAGTAGCAGTCTAGGCAAAACAACGAGAATAGTAGTAAAATAAGAAAATAGCCGCCATAAACCTGTAGTAAGTAACTAGCTTGCAATTGGACAGTAGGATCCGGATCAAACAGGAGCTCGGCGCCATAGATAAGACCCTGAATCGTAAATACGGCACCGATACCAATCGCCAATCCGTTCCAGAAAGCAATGCTAGACTCGTCAGTGGGTCGACGGTTCACGCGACGCAGCTTTCCTGCGGCGATCTTACGATTACCCCTCTCGAAGTAACGCGCATAGAGGTCTTCGACCGCTCTTATATGCCCGTCAATAGCCTCGCTGTTGACGAACCATGATTTGTTTACTTTCTCATTCATGTAGCGATAAGGAGGACGAGCGTTGACTGCTTTATCATACTTCTTGTTCAACTTTCGGAAAGCGGTCCGGTTTAGAAGTGCGTAGGCCTTCAATAGCTCTAGGCCGCGATAGAACTCTTGCAGGGCCAATTTGAGCTTTCGTTTTGCGGTTCTGTAAGGCACGTCATGTTCCTGAGGTCTCCTGATATAGTCTCTTCTCGCATCGCCCGACACGGCCCCGACAACAGGAGTTTGGGGCATCCTCGCTAACGCCTTTGAATTGGCACCTGGTTTGAAAAGCTTCGACTTGATAGGGTCAATCCATTTGAGATGTCCATCAAATCCAGACGAATCTCCTGTGGAGTCATCAGCCCCATCAACTCTCTGTTCCTTGCGTTGTCGACGTTCGCCCATTTCCTGGGTTCGGCGATTGCGCATTTCATGCAATTGTTCCCGCAGAGCATTCAGTCGAAGCTCGGCCTGTACCTCTTTCTGGCGATAAAAAGCTTCAACTTTATCAAGTTCACTATCCAAGAAGTCAAAAAACTCTCTTTCTCGCTGCCTGACTGTATCTATTGCTTGCAGGGGATAAACAGCCTTGGCGCTCTCAACCTTTTTCAGCTGCTGGCCTTGTGAAAATAAACGGCGCAATCTTCCAGGAGTAGGCGACGGCAATGGGCTTGGGTGCGGGAAAGTGGCCGCGTGCGACCTCATGATGGCTGGATCAGAGGACATGCTGCGCCGAGGAGCGAAATGGGTTCCTTGGTTTGTGTCGGATGAGGAATCCCCGGAAACACCTCGCTTACCGTCCATGGCTAACGAAGGCAAATAGATGGCGGGAGCAGGCAGCTCAAATGTCTGGCGGCTATCGACCTGGGTAAGTCCTGATCTGGTTGGTGGCGTCCGCACGAAGCTTCCATAGTTGGGCGATTTCCCGTTTGCACCATTTAATGACCGGCTCTCATTGAGGGCACCTGTGCTGGCAGGCTCTGAGCGTCGTGTCTGCCCCAATGGAGCGGGGCTGGATGCGAGAGAATCCACATCGTCAGGGCCATGCCCGTTGACGTCTCTGGACGCCTGCTGGCGCGAGAAAGGGCTCCGGAAGAAGGAAGGGGTCTCATGAGGCGGAAGATGCTCATGCCTTCGGCCGGGCACCTTTGGCGTGCCATTAGCTCGGTGAATGGCCCTCGCCACGCCCTTGACATATTTCTTGCCGGCCTTGTAGTTGAGATACTTGATCCTCCATTCTGGGGTAGGGTTAGCCAAAGGTGCCAACGTCGTCGAGCTGGAATGGCGACGGCTCACCTGGTACAAGATCTTGCTCGAGCTCCTTGGCGAACTTCATGACGTCAAAGTTTGCGCAGGCGCATAGACATAAAACCGGCTGGATCACGGGTGAATCATTGTCTAGAAATATTACATAGAAATCAAGCAAACAGACTACAAATTTTGGGAGAGAATCTCGGAATTCAGTAAACCAGGGAGCCGGGGAAATTGAGCGACCCATAAATTACCCCAAAAGAATTGCTAGACCTTTCATTGGCCAGATTCACGCTCAGCTCTCTCTACGAGCCTGTCCCATTTGGGCACGGGTTGCATTATTGACGTTATTATTGACTTACCTATTCCTTATTTATCTATACATGTACCTACCTAGTTAAGGTATACATACATAAGTATTTGGCGATCGGTAGAGATGGCATCGGTTTCTCGGGTTTCTCATAACTCATAACCACGCCCACTACCAGGGCCGCCTCCTAGTAGATCAAATCAACAAGTAACTTTATAACAGAGTAGCATTATCAAAGATGTTTCCTACAAGCCCTACTGTCACCGGAGTTGCTCCACTGTCTCGACCCCACCCAAACCCGCCATTCTCCTACCTAATATCGTAAGCACAGGACCTAGAGCAAGCCGAAGTCACGTCCATCCAATACGATCCCGATTGTCGTTTCAAATACAATAATTTCGTCTACCGTATAAAGCTGCCTGTCCCTATTACCTCAGATATTGGTGGGGACAGGGGCCGCTGGTTGAAGCAGCCTGGCTGCGTTCCTATACCCTATGGCACCAAGGAGTTCATATTACGCCTCAACAACCCCGATGCTGATGGGATGGATGCGGCAACACGCATTGAGAATGAAGTTGCCATAACCAGCCTTTCTTCATCTGCTCTACGTCATCTCGAGCTGAATGTGGTGCCTCGTGTCTTTGGCTGGGAGAGTACCGCGAGCTCACAAGGCTGGGTTCTTCAGGAACTGATGCCCGGTGTTCTTGTAGATGAGGCCTTGAAAGTCTATGAATCTAGATCAGAAGAGAAACGTACTAGCACAGATGGCTACATTGTTGAAAGCCTGCAAGCCCTTCCGCTTCCCGAGAGCCTAACTGGGGAGGCGCGACGTTTGATGACAGTGGCCGCATCGTAAGCGCAGCAATGACTAGCATCAGCTCTGGGCCGTGGTCTTCTTTTGAGGACCTCCTTCAGAGAACGGTTACAATCCTATTCAGTAACTACGGTCGTAATCATCCCTAAGCTTCTTGAGTTCCCCGGCAAAGAAATCTAAATGACGAGTAAAGGAGCAATAGGCCTGCTTATATATAGACCAAAGTTCATTCCGAAACTCCAGCGTGGCGAAGTTCGAGGAATGGTCACTTCACAATGCAGTTCCCACACGTGTATTGGAAAATGGCCTAGCAATTTTCCGGCTACAGTTCACATGGGACCACATGAATCACAGACATGAAGACTGTGTATCAGGAACCCAGCGACATGATCCGCCCAACAGAGACCCACTTCTAGGATAGATAAATGACGTTTCTAGTCCTGATATTAATGACTAGGAGGAATGGGAGGTCTAGAAGATAATGGTCTCACGTACCTTCTAGTATAAGGTCAAGTGGGTTGACCCCGTTTGAGAACTGGTGAGGAACCTGTCCTTAACCGCAAGTCTGTCTAGATCAGTATCCATAGGTTCCTAACATATCCTAGCTTAATAGAAGTCTTCCTAAAAGTTTCTTGTTATGTTTCCAGATCTACTGTTCTATCGAAATATGTCTCAATGTTCAAGGCGGCCTTTATTGTAGCTTTGTATGCTAAAGATATCGCTCGAGTAGCTCTTGCTTGAATTCTTTGTAAATTTTTGGATGCCTATCTTTAAGTGTTCGTATTCCACCACGAGAGAATTACTAGTTCTGTTCTGATTTTTTAAAAAGTTGGGCGGGGCAGATAGCTAAGGCTCACAACGACGAGAGGCTGGCTTATTGGAATAATCCGGTCATCTAAGCCACTTAGTTGTTCTCCTGTCGTCTGTTGCATCTACGATAAGTATTGGGTTGATCTGTATAATAATGACAAAAACTTACTGATGACCACATTGACGGCAATAATAAATCACAGTTGTTCCTTCATCTGCACCTCTTAATTGTAAGGTGGTATAGCTTGTTTCCTTCGCGGTACACTTTTCACAAGGCTCGTCGATAACAGGCCACCCCAACTTGGAGTTCACTTGTTTTGACCCAATTAGAGATAAAAGCGGAGGATGTGGTGACTGTCGTTTTGTTAAGAATTAGGTCAGTTTTACAAAAATGTCAGCTTTGCATGGATTCAACTTGAGGGAAAAGGCTGACTTGGGTTTAGCTTGCCGCAACAGTCACACAGGACTTCTCTTCTGACGGAGATCGGAAGCGTATCCCCATAGTCTTCGCAGAACTAAATGGCCATACTACTAAAAGGCTAGAAGAAGCCTGTAGAGTGGTTCCAGCTTTCTTCTTATTCTTCTTCTTCTTTTCCCCCAAAATCGACTGGGCTATTAGGGTCAACGTTGTTTGCCGCGATGTTGCCGGAAATGCCGTCAACAGCAGACGATCCGAGGACGATATAGGACCAAGATCACGTGTATCTTCGATGGCTTCGGCCTTTGTTTTGGAGACGTTGACGGTTGTGCGCCGGGGGTTCTGTTCATTGTTAGTTGTGGCCTGTTAATGGTACAGGGAACATACCTTGATCCTCTAGATTGTACGGCCTTCTGGCGGCTCTACGAGCTTAAATTCCGGCTATGTAGACGAAACATAAGTTGGGAAATGTTTCCTATTACGCAGGGTCAGTTAGCGTTGTGCGCCACAAACCCGGTGACGGGACCGTTATTAGTAAAAGACAATATAGGAGCTCATGGCGCGCTAGGCAACTGCTTATAGGTAAAAAAATAAATAAAATATTTGAACCTAGCCGGGTACAACCTTAATTTCCACCATTCTTTACCGCTCAAGGCCATTAGACATAACGCACCTCCTTCGAGAGGACTACCACAGACACTATAATCCAAGCCTGTTCTCGACGTTATGGACACAAGCGGTGACAAGCCAAGCATGATCTATTGGCTTGAAGACAGGACTGACCTACGTCAATGCGCTCGTCTCTATGATATTTCAGACACGCTCTCTGACGATATTCTTCGCCTTCGTCGCAATCTACCTGCAGTTTCTGGTCACTTCGGGGTCGATGACGATATTGTCCGGCATCTGGACAATTGTCTAGAGCCCCCCGAGCCTATTGAGGACGATATCGAAGACATTGACGACCTCGTGGCACAGCTGCACTGGTAAACATTGATACGGCCAAGCACTCCAGTAAGAAAGGTAATGTAACAAGGGCTAGTGATCTAGGACTTGGAAATGCATTCGATATCATAATGATCCATAAGGGCGTCAAGGAGGCCACATAGTCTAGTCCCCCTTGTCAGCCGTGGCAGCGATCTGGGTTCAAATATATATACGAAAGCTTCGCTCTCGCCCGCTTAGCCTTGCCAGAAATACGGGTAGCTGGATATGCGATCCGTCGCGTTGCAGGGTATCTGCATGATACCGCCCAGGTAATCCGTGTGAGGGAAGTACCGGAGGCGTGCCATGTAACTGGAAGATTAGCGCAAAAAGCTACACTTGTTTTCTTAACCTTAACTACCTAGGTAGTAAAAAAGTAAAAAAGTTTTTTATTTCATAATTCAATTTTATAGCTATGCTACAACCTACGCAAGTTTTTTAATACAGGCAAGCTATAAGCGCTAGGACAGGCGACGGGGTCCTTGTGGGTCCCGTCGGGGGAGGGGAGGTGGGTTTTACATACGGCCTCTCGTGCTTTCGTATGTTATTATAATAGTTTGCCCGTCGTCTGTAGCTATCTGCTTTTAATAAGGACAGGGACAGGGACAAGGACAACCAAACTAAACCTAAACGAGTCCAAATCGACAAAGTATATGATTAGCTAGGTACAACTTGAAGCTTCAAAGCTCTGGGTTACTGCTCAACACGTCAGTTAGGCACCATGGACACAGAATTATCGAACTCTCTTCCACGACTCATACTCTATTATCAGACTACTCATAATCCCGATGGAAGCCCAATCTCTATTCTTCCACTGCTGATGAAGCCTGGAATTCACGTCACACACCTTATCGTTGCGGCGATACACATCAATGAAGACCCGGATGCTCTGACCCTAAATGACCATTCACCTTCGGATCCTCGATATGTCACGACATGGGCCGAACTACGCATCGCCCAAGCCAGCGGCGTCAGCGTAAGGGTTTCCTAGAGCTATTTTGTCCCTGTTCGGACCAATATGAGATGACACGTTTCCCTGTTTGTTCGGAATAGTGTCTGCAAGCACAGATGACACTTAAAAAGGCCGGTAACTGACTTCAAATGTTCAGGTGATGGGTATGTTAGGTGGAGCTGCGAAAGGGTCGTACGCCCGCCTGGATCGGGACCAGGCGACTTTCGAGCGCTACTATGCGCCCCTCTATGAATTGCTGCGCGAAAGGGGGTTGGACGGCCTAGACCTCGATGTCGAAGAGCATATGTCA
This sequence comes from Xylaria sp. 218_066, assembly GCA_019843955.1. Taxonomy (NCBI): domain Eukaryota; kingdom Fungi; phylum Ascomycota; class Sordariomycetes; order Xylariales; family Xylariaceae; genus Xylaria; species Xylaria sp. 218_066. The sequence continues at coordinate 160,574 of JADKYC010000063.1, read as the reverse complement.
ATAACCGGCATCATTCGATTGATAGATCGCCTACGAGCCGACTTTGGGCCTGGTTTCATCATCACCCTGGCCCCGGTAGCGACTGCACTCGTAGACGAGCGACGGAACCTCAGCGGCTTTGACTACCAAGCGCTTGAATTTGCGAGAGGCAATCAAGTTGCATGGTACAATGCGCAGTTCTACAATAACTGGGGAGACGCAAGCAACCCTATACTGTATGAGATGTGCGTTGCATGTGGCTGGAAACCAGAGAAGATCGTCGTCGGTCTCGTCACAACACCCGATAATGGTTTCGGATACGTGCATTTAGGGGCACTCAGCCGTAACCTCAAGCTTCTACAGGGGCAATTTCCTAAGTTTGGCGGCGTTATGGGTTGGGAGTACTTCAATGGGCAACCTGGAGGAAAGCAGCGCCCTTGGGAATGGGCACAGGAGATGACTAAGATATTAAAACTATCTGACTCAGGAGAGACACCAGGGCCAGTAGGAAAACCCTCAGTGATGGAGGCCGACCATGAAGATGGAAACGGAGGGCAACCGCCGCTTCCTGCAGACTTCGAATATTATTCGGATGGTTTGGATACAGAGTCATAAGGATAAGAGATCATTCGCAGCAGAGGGTACTACGAGTGCATCTTGAGTCATAAACATGATAAGACTATAATAAATAATATAAGCGGTATCAGCATGTGAGCTTATTCCAAGTGTGGCTCCGCATCAATTCATTTATTTTCTTCCTGTTTTCCAAATTTATTTGAAGTATTCGATGTCTGCCCTTGTAAATTTTCGCCAATTATTATGCGACTCTGACCGCGGCGCACGGATGATTAACTCAACAAGCTGCACAATCACAAGCCACAACGTCAGTCAGTCCACTCAGCTGTATCCGTACCTAGACCATGCATCTCACTAGCACTTCGGTTTCTCGATCCTCGATATCAACATAGTATAGGCTCAGGCACCATAAGCCAGCTTCGTTATGGATAAGGACTGGCAAGATGCCCTTTTCGAGGGCTGGGCCGACTTCGATGTGGTTCTGAGTCGACGGAAGTCTGACGACATTCGAACCGATGGCCCACTAGTTGAGACGTCGGATCACAGCGCCAGACATAACGAAAACGAGTCTCTTGCGGTAGAGGATCCCAAAAGAGACAAAGGACTTGACACTGAGATAGGAGTGCTTACGGAGGTACGATACTTCCAACGAATTACAACGTCAGCTAGGTCACAGCTGACATTTAGAAAGCCACCAAAGTTCCAAACCCAAACCCCTCTCAAGAATCGAGTAGCCTTGACGCACCCATCAGTGGGGATATTCCACAGTTCAGTAATTGACGACGAGGACGGCAAGAGCAAGCAGAGCAGAGCTTCAGTGGGCGATAACAACAGCGTTTTCACTATCGATAACAATGATGAACGTCGTTTATCCGACAGAGTAATAAAGGCGTGGAGAGGTGTAACAGGGCAGAGACTGACCGATCCGCTTGAGCAGTGGATGGTGAAGCATTCCGGTGGAACTCTAAGGGATGCGCCCGTGAGGCGACCATTTAGCGAATATTCCGACTGACAGCGAGATTGTTAATGCCACTTGGCCTCATTGGAGCTTGCTTTGGCAAGGGTAGTCGATGCAGACGCGTGATGGCCCGCAATTTGCGATGCTGATCACTCGGGATCCGGAAGCCTGTATATCTCTGACGTCGGTAGAACGAAAGCTGACCGATATGCCCACGACGTCGCGTTATATCTACCTCCCTAGGCGCGCGTGTACTTAGCGAATCCAGGCTGAGTCAGGATCATATCATCAAGAACTTGCCACATTCGGATTATCTAGGTCCATGAATACCCTGCTCAGCCCATTATAGCTCCGGCGATAACACGGTACGAGAGGTATCTGATAGAACGAAAAGAAGCACTATTTTCGTAATCTGTGATGTCGTGATGAAGTGGTTACTCTTGCGAGTTTCTGAGGCGTGATCTTAGTTATAATAAGTCTCTCCTGAAAAATACATCAGGGATTTTTTTCTGGCAATCGATGATTAATTTAGTATCAATAATTGCACTACCAATAGAAGGCATGGAATTATCGGTTATTTGTTAGACATACACTCATACTGTGCTTTAGGTAGGCGATTAGAGCATGCTAGAAGAATGGATGAACCACCATGAAATCACATTAGTCATTGGATCCTACTTATACAGTTTATTTGTACGTCAAAAACTACACTATCAATACGCTGATTATGGGACCGTCGCTCGTTATCAAGTCGTGATCTCGTCTAGGCCTTGTACCGTGCCGGCACCGCAGCCTTCAGTAACTTCGGGAAGTTGGGTGTACCTAGTCCAGAAACCGGGTCCCATCCGGCAGTAGCATTCCAGCTCGCGTACGGGATGACGGGGCTGCCGTTAGGAGCACCGTGGAATCTAGCGGTACCATCACAGCCTGTGCTTCCGCCAAGGGTGATGTCATTGAGCGCATGTGGGTTTGAATATAGGAGCGGGTTCAGGAAGCCCAGAGTAGGCTTCTTGGCCTTTAGTCTAGCATCGTTGAGAAGACCGACGATGCCGGCGAACGCGGGAGCAGAGCACGATGTGCCCTGGTAACCCTTTAGTACACCCTTATCGTAAACGCGATAGCCGAATCCCTGGGCAGATACGTCGGGGAACCCGCGACCTTGGATATTATAATACGGCTTATTCTTATTACCGAGCTTTTGGAGATACTCCTTCACGGCAAGCTCCTGCCACACGGGACGGGACCAGTAGTCCGAGAAGCCACCGGAAGAGAAGAATGTGGCTGTCTCGTTTAGGTATCTCGTAGAGCCGACCGAAGTAACCCACGGACAGCTTGCGGGGTACTGAGGTTGGAATTTGGTGGTGTTCTTGCCGTCGTTGGATAGGCAAGCTGAGCCAGTACCGGAGTCACCTGACGAGAATATCACACTCACACCACGGGATCCGAGTTGAGCGATGAGGTTACATACAGATAACGCATATGACTTTGGAACGCTCTGCTCGTTCTCACCATACGACGTGGAAATGACCTGTGGGAGCTTGTCCTGGGGTAGCTTGAGCACGCTCTTCAAGAATTCTAGGTACGGCTCGTCGTTGTTGTCATTCGGGTCAGGTTGGTCAAGGTCAGTAACCAAAGGGCCACGTCCACCAACAGAAAACTCAGTCACGGGCAGCGGGTGGCCAGTTCCGATGATATATTGCAAATCCAGGTTGGCCTCGCCACTGTCGGCAGTCGACGTCTGATTGTTTAGGCCGCCGTTGTACTGAACAACAGTCACATTTTGACCAATAGCCTCCGGCAAGTAGTTCTGCTCGAAAAGAGCAAGGTCGCTGTAGCGGGCGTACTCCTCGAGGTAGCTGACGAAGGAAACCTTGCTACCACTGCCAGCGTCGGCCTTATAGTCGATGTTGTAGATAGTCTTCAGGCACGCTGGGGTGATCAACGCGTCGCAGTTGTCTTCGGCAGCCGCGACTTGGATCTCGAAGATCTGGCTTCCAGTCTCGTGATTGGCACGAATAGCACCGAAGCGGGTGGTTGGCTGAACCAAGTTGATGTGCTCGGCAACATCCTCGGGGACCGAGTACTCGAGCGTGCGCACGATCTTGCGTGGTTTGGGCTCGTTACTGACAAACCAGGCAAACCGAGTATCGAGCATCTTGTTGGCAACACCAACAGTGGTTTTGAAAGTTATCCAGTCGGCATCCTCCTCGACACTCTCTACGCCGGCATTCTTGAGCCAAGCATGAACAGATGAGAGAGAGTCCTGGCTGGGGAGAAGCATCCGCTTCATCTCATCGTGGCCCTGGACTACACACTGGGTTTAGTACGGCGTCTTTTAGTCGCACTCGTTATTTACTTACAGTGCTGTCCATACTTGGGGTGAGCGGGAGTGGACATGTCCAAGACGGCCTGCTCAAAGCCTTCAACATCGCCCTGTTGGAGGGCGATTTGCAGCTTGATCACCTGGCTATCTTCCGCTGGGCCCTGGAGTTTCCATCCTGCAAAGACTGTAAGTTTTCTGGTCCACCATTATCTATAATCGCGTCTTACCTTCCGGGACGCCGGATAGCTGCTCGAAGGGCTTGGCGAGGCCCTGAGCAGCCAACAGCGACGTGACGAGCAATGAGATGAAACGAGCCATGTTTATCACTCCCGCGAGTTCACTTTAGGCAGGGGATATGGATATTCAGATTTCGGTAGGAGGCGACGTCGAGCTTTATATACGTACTGTTTTATCTGGCGGTCCAATAAGCATACATGATTGATCAGTGGAACTCAACTCCTAACTGCCTGGTTGAGCCAAGTTCAACAAGCATCTCATAATCGTTGAGATTCTGGGCTTGCTGGGCTTGACTTTGGAGGCTGACCATCTCCTTCCTATCTTGGTTTTAGCCGACGATAACGTCGGTTCGCCCTGCATCCCTTCCCAGACTTGCATGGTAGCTGTAATTAAGCGACAGGTATACCCCAGGCATTGTCGCATGAGCAGGGTCTGAGCAGGGTCTGAGCAGGGCATTTATTTCATTTCGCCTTCAGGGGTAGTACCAACCGGTTGCTACCATTGGTCAATTGACTAAGTACTGAATGTAAACACTCCCCAAGCTCCCAGAAAGCCGTCGAAGGCCGTTCAGGTTAGTAACATGCGGCTGTATTGCCAATTGGTAATGCTACGCTACGGCAGGCAATCCATTGGGGACTCTACTAGTACGTTTCTCGTATAGGCGTGAGGGGGAACTCCGGCCAGCACTGCTCCGGTGGACTCTTATCAGACGGCTCATCGCCACCATTGTTGTCGGAACCTACCGAGCCAGACGTGGGCGTTCAGTTGTTCGTCGGTCATCATTCATTATTAGTGCCTGGCGAGGCGCTGAATGCCCTATATTCCGCCGGGAATAAGTGGGATTGTATCATTATTTTATTTTCTTTCAGCGCCTCGCCTGGTACGGGTATAGGACGGGTAGCGCAAGTAAGTGTCAGCGCGTGGAAGTTCCAGAATCAGATTCTTCGTGGCTGGGCCGGGCAGGAGCCGGTTCACGAGGGGCTTCTGAGACATTTCCTTCTCTTCGTACCCAGTCGAGGTTGAGCGGCGGCATTCGGCCTAAATTGAAGGCTGGGCAAGGGAACCCTCGGCGGCTACTGATACCATTGACTGGTCCAAAAGCGAGACTTGATCTCTGGTGTCTTGGTCTGTGAAATGAGGTACGCACATTATTGTTACTCAATTTCCATCCAGTGACGAATGTTGACTTCACATGTATTCTATTTCCAGTATGTTGAGTGTGAGATATGGTAGCCAGAAGTAGACCTGCAATACACTTCTTGTCGAGTCTGTCGTCTGTCTTCGTGTTAGTCATGATTCGTCCCACCAACGAGCGAGACTGGTATGTACGGTAATTGCTCTAGGGGCTTTAGTGGGCAATAGATCAGTCTATCGCCCCACCCGTCTTAGCTCGGCACCCCCCTCATCCCTACGCCGGGGTGCCGATCTCCTCCCCTCTCAAGTTCCCGGCACTAATCTACTGTACTAAGTAAGACTCGATGGCGCGCCACGGCGAACTCAATGTGACAGAACGATGGTGTAGTGTGGGTGTAGGTGTGGTAGTTCCTTGGATCCGATCTTTCCTTCGAATCGCATCCAGTTCGTTATACGCAGTACACACAAAGCGCAAAAGCCCGACGCACGATGCGCAAGAGCAAACAAGCCTTGACAAGCTTTTCGCAAGAAGATCGGCACCATCTTGGCGGCGATAAGCTTTCCTAGATTGCGAAACCCAAATGCTTAACTGTTTTCAGCGCAGCAAAAGCAATATTGCACCTGGGGAACCTACATATCTTAACTGAAGGGCGAAACCTAAACGGGTTACAAAGGTGCAATAGCACCTTCATTTCAGAGCAGCTGAATGCCGCAGGTGGCGTTTCTTATAGTTAGTGTTGGTCCCAAAGCAAAGCGTCACGACTGGCAATACGGAAGTGTGACCGTGTGAAACCTGACCGCTTAATCTTCTTAAGTGATCTTCTTCGGATATAAGTGACGACAAGTCGGTATGTTGTTTAACTCATTCTATTAGATTTGAATGGAAAAGTTCCAGCTACCCAGTTCGATTTTTTGTCTCGTGCCGGCTATACAGTACATATCATATCATATATCCTCAAGAGCGTTGCGATGTTAACTGACGAGGAGAATGGTGAGGGCACCGAGAGGACGCCCCTCATGCTTCCGAAAGACGACGTTCAAGCGAGCGCGAGCGAAGGTAGCGGCATCCTATTCAACCTCCGCCAGATCGAAGCCAAGCTCGACGCAAAGTTCGGTGTCGAGTCTGAGGCTGTCGAGCGTAAGCTACCTGAGGACAGGCGCCCCGTAAAATGGCACGAGGAGCTCAGCATGGCCCTGCTGTGGGCGTCGGCGACGATGAATACTTCCTGTTTCGCTACGGGCTTCCTCGGTTGGGAACTGGGGCTGTCTCTGAAGCAGACAATCTCCATTAGCATCCTCGCGTCCATTATCGGCGCGGCGTTGCCAGGGTTCGCGGCTACGTTCGGCGCCGCCACCGGCCTGCGGCAGATTTCCGTTTCGCGATATAGCTTCGGGTGGTGGCCTACCAAAATCATCGCCGTTCTCAACGCGACCGTGCAGATCGGCTGGGGCGCCGTCGGTTGCATCACTGGCGGTCTGGCCCTTACCGCCGCCTCGGACGGACACCTCTCTCTCGTTGTCGGCATCGTTATCCTCGCCGTCACCGCCTTGCTGATCTCCTTCGTTGGCTTGAAGGCCATCTTAATCTACGAGAGGTATGCCTGGATTGTCTTCTTCACAATATTCTTGATATTCTTCGGGGAAATAGGCCGCTACGCGGACAACACGACCCCTAGCCCGCTCAAGGGAGCCGATCTCGCAGGCAGCCTTCTCAGTCTTATTGCCATCGTCTACGGCAGCTCGGCGTCTTGGGTTTCCATTGTATCGGATTACTATGTGCACTACCCTGCCACCGTCTCTCGCGTCAAGGTCTTCTTCCTGACAACCTTTGGCATCGCCATTCCGACGGCCGTAGGTATGGTGGCTGGATGTGTCGTCGCGTCCGCACTGAACAATAGACCTGACTGGGCCGACGTCTACCACAACGAGGGGATCGGATACCTGATTAATAGTATGCTATATCCGAGGGGTTTCGCGAAGGTCATCCTCACGTTGCTTGTGCTATCCGGCATCAATGTGAATGTTGTCTGCATTTACAGCGCCGCTATCGCGTGTCAACAGTTTGCGCGTCCGTTTGCTCGTGTGCCACGGTTTATCTGGACGTTGTTCTGCTTCATCCTCATCCTCGGGTTGGCAATGGGCGGACGCGAACAGCTCAACATCTACTTACAGAATTTCTTGTCATTGCTGGGATACTGGGCCACATCTTACTTTGCGATCCTCTTTATTGAACACTATGTCTTTCGCAAAGGTTCCTTCGAGAACTACGACCTCGACGGGTGGAATGACCCGGCCCGGCTACCTATCGGGCTGGGCGCATTAGCTGCGTTCCTCGTTGGGGTCGCCGGCTGGGTTCTGGGCATGGTGGAAACTTGGTATGTCGGACCGGTCGGGAAGTTGATTGGGAGTAATGGCGGAGATGTGGCGAATGAGCTCGCGTTTGTTGCCACGCTTGTTACCTATCTCCCCGCTCGATATTTCGAGCTGAAAACATTTGGAAAGTAAGGTGGCGCATGATCACAGCACACGACAAGCACAAGCCGACGACCCCAACAACTTTTTTTTTTATCCCAGTCGGCAGCCAGTTGTCTGCTATACGTTTTATAAGAACCTTTTAAGATATGCGCTCGAATCAGTTGTATTGATAATCTTAAACCTGCCGAGCTAAAGGAGACAGATGTTTAGATAGACGAAATTATCTCAAAGGCGGATGGCATCAATTAAGAGTTTGATGCCCATCATAATAACTATTACCGATCAATCACCATACCGCTGTAGTTAGCTTGGGTCTCGCGGGCACAAAGATCGTTAGGCTCTTTTTTGTTTCTTGCTACATCCTGCTCAGGAATTGTGTAATGATGTGACATTCACTCAAGGAGCCCATCCAACCTCCTCAAGTGGCCACCGGATCCATAGACGATATCTCTCGTCTAATGTCGCGTATATTCTCTCAATCAGGTGACATGCCCATCCCTCGATCCACCAGAAATGCTCCAGACGCCTCAGAAGCACACAGAAGAACGCCAACACACACAACGCCTCGCTATCCTGGATTTTGAGCAGCTCTATAAGTGGATCAGGGACTTTTACCAACCACATCAACGCACTCCTCATGCGTTCTTCTTCGGAAAACCCGCTCGTGTTGAATAGGTTGAAACACCGCCTTAATGTCAATATTCCATCGCAGAGGTCAGCGGCCTTTTGTGGTGAGGCGTGGTTTCGGATGTTGTTCTCCAGATCTTTCAGACCCTCGTGATCTTGGTTTTCCTGTTCCCACTGAATCGAGAGTTTCATGCCCGCGTAGAAGAGCGCGTCCAAGCTGGACATGGAAAGGACAGCGTTCCCCTGGGACTGAAGCAGCGTCCGAACGCCTCGAGTGATGATAAGCCAGTCAGGGACGATGCCGTCGGAGACGAGAAGAAAGTTATCAGGAGCTCGAGGTCTAGCAAATGTGATTATAGTTGTTAACATGCTGAAATGAAAAATTGGTGGAAAGTTCTCGCCACTGGCATTTGTTATTAACGGCAGCGCCATGGAAGACGCCGCAGTGTGATGCATCATAGCTTGTTCGATGAGGCTGTCCTTCTGCTGCGGCCGCAACCGGGCGAGGTGCAACGCAGCAATCGCCAGAACCCCTTTGAGAACATATGTATGGGAGAATCCTAATTGGGGCACATTGACCCGCCACTAACATCGAATGTCAGCAGCCTTTCTTCGAAGCCAATCGAAGCTAGATGAGACTTGGAGGCATGGCACGGCTTGGCTTTACTACTCAGCCAGGGCACGAGGAGTGCTTTCCTACGTCAACGAGAAAGAGAAGGCGAAAAGAACATACAAAATTACGGGCTACTGGATCACATGCCAAAGTTAGGCTTGTCGAGGTAATGTAGTGATGGAACAGCTCGAGCTCAAAAACGCTAAACCATGTCCCAGGGTATCGAGCAGGATCGGGCGTCGAGTGTACCGATGGAGAGGTTAAGTGGTGTATAGAGAGAGCATCTCTACCGCCAGGGCCGTGGTGGCCCTGGGGTGTGGAAGCGTCCGTCTCAAAACTAAAATCACATTGCACCCCATGACTGTATTTACCACGGCCGGTTGGTTAACAAGTAAGCAGGAAAAAATCACGCTATCCAATTTTGGTGGCAAATTCAACTGGGTCTATAAGCCGGAACGGAACACATACGTCTGACACCTTCGACACGACGGTCTCGTCTCATCACACTGCGAGAAGGAAACCGTTAGCACTCAACATCAACCAACAACGTAGCCTAACTGTCAGCCAGGCTTTTCTTTTCTGGTTTGGAACGGGAAAGGGGACCCATTGGATCAAGCACGGCCCGGTCTAGGCTCTTGATCGGGGTGGGTTTCATGGCTCACTTTAACGCGCCTGGACTTGCAGACGCGGCAGCCAGTCCGAGACTTGGAATGCGGTCTACGACTAGGGTTCGGTCGATGCGCCGGCATCATCGGCATACGTTACTGGCACTGGTACTGGCACTGGTACTGGTACTTATGGAGATACGGGTTGGGGCCCTCTACTACGTAAAGTACGAGCGTCTCGTTTTCAGCCGCGTAGAGGGGGGGGGACGGCTTTGCTGGGAGATGGGAGGTCCGAAGGTGATTCGTCGCAGCACTGCATAAAAGTTGGGTGGTGACGATGTGGGCATGCAGGCTAAGCGCTTGGGTACCGCTAAACGCGATGCTAAGCCCCCTTCTTCGCATAAGTCGTATAGACCTCGTTATTAAGATCCATAACTCGTATGCACATCGTATGATTTTCGTATCGTCGTACCTTACTCGTACTTTAGGTACCTACAGACCTAAGTGTTTAAATGTTCACTGGTAGGATGACTTGAATAATCCAAAACTCTTTCCAACATGAATCCCGCGTATTCATTTCGACCGCCAAATCAGACATTGGACATTGGACATTGGCCTTTTGCTCGAGCATACCCATCTACGCCATAATACATCATGTAGTATCAAGGACAAAGTTCGACACGCATCGGCTCTCGCATCGGCTCGCATCTACAGCGAAGCTGATAACAAAAGGTTTTTTAAGATGTCGCCTCAGAAGCGTCTCACCTGTGGCGTCCCAGAGCACAATCCCAAGGACTCGTAGACGAGCTATATTATTCGTAGGATTTCGGCTACGGAAAGATGTTTGTTGATATGGTATGTAGTGGCCTCGATTTTGCTGCCGATGGATGCACGCGAGAGTGCTTGTGTATGCAGCCGCAGACGAATCTGGAGGGGGTGACACGTTTCGAGGACTTCAAATACATCCCGACGATATCCATCTTGGTTTTCAGTCGCCAGCAGCTATCGCGGACAATATAGGACAGTATGCTCACGTAGGTCGTCTTGTGTTCAGTCCTTCACCCGCAGCCGGTTTGCCGTCAGTATGTTACTAATACTACTGCTTTATTCAACAATTCCACTTGATACCATCCAATAGAAGAGGCTAGGTGGGCGAGTTCCATGGGAAGGAGTTGATTTACACTGGATACCCTAAGGAGTCCTTTAATATCGATGTCGTCGGTATCGAGTCACCCGGAGTATTGCGATCCAGTTGATATTTCCTCGGATGATGAATGCATAGCCATTATGGACACGCGTAGCGCTGACCAGCAAGAATTTCTTTGCCTGGATGCGTCATCTCTCTCCTCTCACCGACCAGGCGACATCCACTGCCACAACCTAACCTCGATTCGTAATAACGATACGCGTAAGTTCTTCCAGCCATTCGTTCTCGGCTGCTTCGAGTTCCGTCGCCGTCGCATTTCTCCGGTTATGGATCCGAATTCCGGGACGGATATGAATGAGAATATCGCAAGTCGATATCTCAGTGTTACGCTTGACATGTCGGTTGATATTCCGAGCTGGCCCAGAGCGGGAGGACTGGGTTACCGAACGACGACGTTTTCATCTTCTTATTCCTATTCCAATCAACAACTTTGAACTCACCGGGATGTTGACGACTATCGTCAATGACACTGAGTACAGACAACAAAATATACACCACCTCACCGCTCGGCACGTTCGTCACTAACTCTGTCTTCGGCTGTCGTACGACATGTGAGAAGATGCTCTACGCGGTTATATATATCCGTTCCAGATAGCAGACTTGATATGATGTGTTTGTTTAGTGTTCGATTCGGTGCCTCCTTCCCACAAACCTTGTATGGTGCATAGCCCCGATTTTTGTTGCACCACTTGATACACAAGTGCGTCCATATGATCGAAATTGATATACCTCATTCACAAGACGGTCTCGCCACATCCCGACGTTGGGCATCATGTAGAGGGAGAAATTACAGCCAAGACATTGGTCGGTTTTCAGCACGACCTTCAAACACACAGGTCTATTGTCTAGCTTTTCGCACAATATAGGCTGTTCTATGAGATCCCTTTCCTCGGTATATAAGACCCCCATTTCTTCGTTTATGCCCCAAAGATCATCGAAGCAGATTTCTCCTTGGGTGTTCAAACCAACATCACTTTCCGAAGCACAGAACTACAATACACGCAAAATGTCTGACGGCCTCGGCGGCAGTTGTTGCTCGAGAAGCTCCAAGAGCGACTCTTCTAGCGATAGTGCTGGAGGGGGTGCTCCGGTCCAAGGTGGCAGCACCAGTGACACTTCTGGTGGCGGCGCACCCGTCCAAGGCGGTAGCACCAGCAATACTTCTGATGGAGGGGCCCCTACAACCTCTAAGGTTCGTTTTCGTGAGACTCATAGATGTTTTGGTGTTTTGGGGCATGTTTCGACACAAAGTGTTATCTAATCCAAGCCTCAAGATCATAGAGCGAAATCATGATGAAACCAAGCTAGTGCCTTAGGCGACTCGAATTGAAATGGCAGTACTCGGGTCTTTTCAGTGACCCAGAGAAAATCACGAGGGAGACGTGTCGGTGTTTTGGGTGGTAGAAGAGGCTGAAGAGGGTGTCCTAGAAGTATTTTTGGGTGAATTTTAGGAGAATTTTTGGCCATTAACGCACTTTCTATAAGCGGCGAGAGTTGAAGAAATGACCACTCGTAAATGAGGCAAATTCTATCGATAACGCAGACTGAGTGCTATTGTTCTTTTAGCGATCGTCGTCTTGATTATAGATGGTGATTAGGGAGAGTCGCTCTGCTCCTCTGACAGAGAAGTAATTTGAGCCAAAATTTTGACCAAGAGGCAATCCATTTGGACGAGTTTTGCTCAGAGGTGATACGGAAGATCGAATGCTAAGAGTGCCTTGGGATTGATGCTGGGGAATATGGGAATCTGATAGCGGTGCATATAGAATGAGCATATCGACATGTTAAGAGAGTTGGCTACTATCGCTGTCGCATGATTTAGTCGGCCTGGTACGATTCATCTATGCGGCCCAAAGTGCACTTGATAACGGAAAATCGTATTTCGTGGAGGCTACCGACGACGCCCAAGGATACTTGAAATGACACCGACGCCGCCTATGCAAATGACCCTCCTCGAAACGCCGTAACGCCGTAAAACCACACTGGCGGTAAGTTCAAGGCACCTCATTTCAAACCACCAAATGCACGATCAATCTCTTCGCCCTGATCAACAGCCATCTCGCTGACGCCTTCCCGGGCCGAAATACTCATCTCGGCAAACTGGCCGGCAACTCCGGGTTCCCCGGGGGCGTCGGGCTTCCGCTCGGGCTCGAGCAAGCGGGCCTCGCTGTCGAGCCAACCGGGGGCGACGCGGCGTTTCTCGGCGAGCTCGCGGGCGCGGATGCGCTCGTCGAGGGCGCGCAGCTCGCGGTCGGCGTCGTCCTGCAGCTTGGCGATGTGGGCGCGCAGGCCGTTGCACGAGGCGACGATGTCGTCGGGATGGGCGGCGTGGCCGGACTGCGACACGACGTACTTGGGCTTCTCGTCCGTCGCGCCCGTGATGCCTGTCGAGGGCTGCGGCAGCGTCGACGGCATGCTCTTGTACGTGTACGGCAGCGTCGCTGCTGTGGGGAGCGTGACAAACGGTGATACTGTCAAGGGCACTTGTGCCAGTAGCGGATGTGTGCCTATGGGCAGCGGTCAGCGCGGTGGTGCGGCATTCGATTGTCCTATGAGTCGGTCTTCCTTACGATCATCGCGCATTGTAACCATTGTATACTTGTCAGGCTTTACGATTACCTATTTGTTTTATTTTAGTGTATTTTCCTTTTCCCAGGATTATATTGAACGTTCTCGATGAGCGCTTTCGCACCTTGCCCCCCATAAAACGACGCGCAATTTGAATGTCGTAGTACGTATGTCCCTACCTACATATGTACCTAGGTAGGTACTTAGTTTTACTATTGTAGGTAACAGGATACATGTATCTATCGGCCACTTGGCGGGATTCGGTTAGTCTAGGTCACGCTCTGTGACGTAAGTACTTACAGTACAGTAGGTACATATGTAATTTATCGATAAACCCCACTACAAGCTCCTTAAGGTGTGCAAATGCGACAACCGGTATCGCAACAAACGCAACAAATCGTCTTCTAGTTAGGCAGGAGAGTACCTCAACTTGGGAAAAGATTATTATCAGACCACCTCTCCGAATTCTCCTGTAAATTGACCAAGAAAGAAGGGGATCGTCATGCTGCCCGCAGTCATCAACAGCTGCCCCTCGGCAGAGGATGATTTCCTGCCTCTGAGCGAGTACCAGGCTCAGACACCCGAGACCTTCTTCGAGGGGAAGCCCGTCCTGTACTTTCACGACGAAAATGTCAAGGCATGGGTCTCGGAAGAGCAGTACGAACAATTGTTCTTCTTTTCAAAGACGGCTGCGTCGACCACCCCCACCCCGCCCGAATCTCTCGCCCTTGGCAACGACGACAAGCACACGCGCGAGGAGAAGAACGTCGAAGTCTTCGTCTCTTCCAGGTACATCCCAGTCCAGCAACACCGCGGACAGCGTCGGGCGCGGGTGCTGACGGGTCCTCCAGGAAACTGACGCTGTTCTCTCGTGACAGCGGCAACGGCGTCGAGATCCCGTACCCTGCCATCTCCCTCCACGCCATCAAGCACTTCAGGCGGCTTGACAAGCCCGATGACGGCCCATCCGGCTTTGCGGGCGTGTACATGCAGCTCGAGTTCTCTGATTCTGGCCCCGATGACGATGAGAGCTTCGAGCCCATCGAGCTTACGCTCATCCCCTGCAACGCTGCCACTAATGACGACCCCCCGGCTATTGATCCCTTGAATGCCGAACGCACCAACGCCCTCTTCAACCAGATATCGGCTTGCTCGAATCTGAACCCGGATCCCCGTAACGAGGACGAAGATGAGGACGACGACGACGAATTCAACGCGGACCACATCATATTCGAGGGCAGTGTCGATCAAGGGGTGGCGATCGAAGGCCTGCCGGGCGTGTTGCAGGGCAGCAACAGTGGAGGTCTGCCTCCCCCCATGCCCGGGAGCTCTGGCTGGATAACGGCGGACAACGTCAACGAGTACTTTGACGAGGATGGAAACTGGATCGGCGATGGAGGCGATGGAGGCGATGGAGGCGAGCTTGGCGATGGTGCAGGTCGCGTTCGCGGCCGTGACGAGGTCGAACAAGATGGGGCGAACGGCCATGAAGAGGTGGAGGATGGTGATGCAAAGCGACCTCGGACTGAGTAAATCTGCCGTCCTCCTTCTTCATGGGGCAGGATCTCTTCACGGTGGCATCATCGAATTTTGATCATCCGAAAGGGTGGACGATCTAGAAGTCATAGTCTGTCTATTTCCGTACGGACAAGCCCGTTGAACAGGAGTTATGATGAGGCGATGCCCGTATTCCATGTCGTTGATGGTTCAAATGAGTTGGTCGGGGTTGGTATGTTTTCATCCATCTCCTAGTGTATATTGAAACGACCCCTATTATTCTCGTTCTAATGTGATTCAGTTGGCAGAACGCTCTGAGACGGGACGCTTCATCGTACTCGCGTGTGAAGACTCTCGTATAACAACATACTAGGCCAGAGAATAAACAATATCTAAAAATCGTATACAAGAACCAAAAATTAGAATAAGTTGTATAAACCCAGGCCCTCCGCACTCATCGCCGCACCCTCCGGTAATTTTTTACTCCGTTACTTGTGTCGTTCAGCCACCAGAGCCGACAGCATTCGATACTTCTCGGATGGATCGTAGGCTATACCCTCGACTTTGCCGGAGAAGCTGTCGTGCGCGGTCTAGATCCTGTTCATAACTCTCTACTACTAGCCGCGATCTCCGAATACCACCCTTGTGGAGGGTATATTCGTCTCCTAACTCCTTGCCTATTTCGACTGGCGCCGTCGCCTCGTCATCCTGCGCCTCGTCATCCACCCCATCAAGTCTTCTCCTTTCCGCGTAACCGTACTCGCCCTCCCCTTCCCCACTCCTTGGACTGTTTCCCAGTGAAAAGTAGTTTTTCGCGGCGCCTACGGTCCCCTTCTTACCAGGGCTACATCCTCCGCCTCGAAGCGCGGGAAGGGTGGGGCTTGTGATGGCGGTTGTGGCTGTACTATACGCACTGACGCAGCTTACCTGACTATTCATGCGACGGAGTTCTGCCACGGCGTTCATGACCCGGCTCGTATGCTTTCCCGACGCTGCCGTTGCCGGATAAATAGGCATCAGTGGCGCCAACTTGTCGCCCCCATCTTCGTCTTGCGAATATGTTGATTCACCGGATAAACAGCTAACAGAGCTGCAGGTGATGTCACGGTGTGGCTGGAACCGAGGGAGCGCGTCTTCCGCGGCGTAACCCATTCGCGCAGAGCCACTCTCCATCGTAGAGGACCCCAAGGGACCGACAGAATGTGTATATGCCCTAGCCTCCGACAAGGCATTATTCAGGCGTACGTGTGCCGCACGGGATGCGACACCGCCGCTTTCCGTTCCGCGGTCACCAGTTTGGTCACCAGTTTGGCTATCGGTTGACGTGGGAGGGAGAAGGGTCTGGTCCCATCTGCTCCTGGTAGGCGATGCCTCAGTAGGCGGCACCGTGAGCATTGTGGTGGCGCTCAGCCGTGTCAGCGTCTGCGACCCCTCAACGCTATCGCTGTATCGACTATACCGGTAGCTGTCGTACACCGACGACAGCCCACTCTCCGATTCCACTGGACTCGGCACTCGACTTGGCAGCTGGATCTGGAATTGTGGATCATGGTAGAGGCCTAGCGTCGGCGAGTTTGCGCCCGGCCGCAGCCGGTGCGGAGGAGGGAATACGCGCCTGCGTGATGGTGATGGCGTTGGGGTTCCGGAATGTGGCTCGGTTACGTCTACACAAGGGCTCATGGCATCACCCTGTAGCTTAACTGGTAAGGGAGAGAAGACTCGGGACAGACGCTGTGGTGTAAGTCGGTTCGGGGTTGTACATGTGGTAAAAGGGTCTGAAGTCTTGGCTTGGAGATTTTGAATTGCCGACGTGGCCTGGGGCGAGAATCTGACTGCTGGCTGCTCTGTATCATCTTGACGCCCGGAAGGAGAGGGGGCGGCGGTTTGGGTACCACTCGGGAAGACGCGTTCCAATGTTCCATTTTGTTCATGAAGAGGCCGAGAACCGTGGTTGGCCTGGAGATCCCCTCGCCTTTCTTGTGTCCCTTCACTTGTTCCAACGTCATCTCTCTGCGTCTGCTCACCGGAAAAGACGTCACTTGCCCGCAAAGCTTGAGCCATAGCTTGTCTCTCCATCTCGCCTCCTCCCCTGGGGATATTTTCGGCTTGCGGAGCGCTGATTGGTGGATCATCTTCCTCCTCACTGTATACGGTCGAGAGTGCCGAGGACTGCTCGCTCGCTGGTGAATACGACCGAGGAATCAACTCTTGTTTTGGGTGTGAGGGTGGTGGCGTCTGGATGGAGTGGCTTGGGCTGGGGAGCATCGTGTGTAATACATCTGCCTGGGGACGGTGCCTGGCAGGCGTGGCCACCAGATTGTCGGGTCTAGAGGGCATCGAGACTTGGGGCATTTGCGAAACGTGGGATATCTCCCGTGTATAAGTCCGTCTATGCATTTGCCATGGCGCGCCGCTCTGCGATGGGGCTTGTTGGATCCTGGAACTGCAGCCTTCAGGTTCCGAGTGTAGCATGACAGCAGGAGCGCTCTTCTGGCTTCTGGTCGGACTCGACGCCGTACTCCCCGGATGTACGTAGTCCCCGCCGCACCGATATTCTTGATCTAGGCCACCCCTGGTCTGGCCCGGCCCTCTAGCAGGCGACGACGAAGTCGGCAGTATCAACGTCTGCCTCCTCGTGCTTCGGTTCCCATCTTGCAATCTCTCCGCCGTCCGACGCAAGATCGCTTGCAGCTCCTTGTCTGTGTTGCTATGCTGTGA
This sequence comes from Xylaria sp. 218_066, assembly GCA_019843955.1. NCBI lineage: Eukaryota > Fungi > Ascomycota > Sordariomycetes > Xylariales > Xylariaceae > Xylaria > Xylaria sp. 218_066. The sequence continues at coordinate 143,057 of JADKYC010000063.1, read as the reverse complement.
GCGCGAGCACCTTTGTCCATTGACCCCGATGTCGAAGCTCGGTACCGGTGCGCGACCAGCCAGCTGCTGTGTTGCGCCAATAACCGTATTGTTATAACCCCGGGAATATGGAGGGGTGGCGATAGGAACAGAAGCCCGCTGCGGGCCTGATCCTCTAACTTGGACATGAGATGTTCTCGGATTATTCAAGGATCCGCCCTGCTGAAGCGGCTGGCGGACGGGAAAACGTGATTGGGTGTCGGTCCCATCCTTCAACTCGCGCGCTCCGGGAGGGTCGTTTACGCACCCGGTCTTCCGACTCTCGGGCGACTTCGTTACTGTCCCGTCTACAATCTCCCGTCCCGAGCCGGTTTCTATGTAGGGCAGTGTGGGACTGCGGTTGAGCTCAGGCGCGTAAAATCTACGGATCGAAAGATGCCTACTTAGCGTCCTCGTAAGCCCGCGGCTTGGAAGCCAGCTTGGCTTTCTTTTCGTATCCCTCTTTGGCGCAACCCGCGGGCCATGTAGTGCATCCTCGTCGATCCATGACGTCTTTCGCCGGTTTTGGTAGATAGCGTGTCCGCGGCGCTTCTCCGGGGACCCGTACATTGGCCCCCCGTTTGTGTCCGCATCTGCGCCGGTACGGGTCTCGTTCCCATACCGATCACTGTTTCCATCGTGACCACTCCCTTCATTTCCGAAACTCTGGGGACGTGAGATGGCCGGCGGGAGAACGGGCAAACTGAGATGTCTCGCCACTCTTCCACCGCCATCTCTACCTCCTCCGGACCCGGCATCTTTCATCCCGAGATACATCACACCATCACTGACTACACTCCTCTTGCGAAGTCTTCTAGGCCCGTTGAAATTCTCATCTTGCGAGAGCTGTCCGTGTTCCGCGGACGAGAGGCTGGTTATCGAACCTTCGATTACTTGTCGACGACCCCGCCGCCTCGCGAGCTTGATAAGAAGGGGCCCGACGACGATCAGGAAAAAGAATACCGACCCTGCAATCACAATGCTGGCTAACGCGCCACTTGATAGCATAGTCGTTGAGGATTCCGAGCGGCTCATTAGGCGATAGATGGACATGCCCATCTGCCGGGCCTGCCTCAGTGTGGGATTCGGCATTTTTCTTGGTCGCCCTGTTTGGCGAGGCGGAGATGTATTATTCCCTTCTTTCCAGTTACTCCTGTGTGAGCTCTAGAGGGTCCTTCCAGGCCGGGAATACCGAAGTCGTCCGATATCTTTCTCTTCGTCTATGATATTGATATTCTACATTTGGCGATGGTCCTTAGAGAGTCCACTGTGACGCGTGAATATTTTCGTTATTGACTCCCCTCCTAAGATAAGCGAGAGGTCAAGCAAACGGGAGAGAAGTCCACGAGGGGCGAGCAGAGCAATGACACAGCGCAGAGAAGATTGCACAGATTCCAGTATCACAGATTCCAGCATCATAGTGCCCACAATCCAAAACAAAAACAACCCAGAGGTTGTTTTCCCGCTGGCAAATTGTCCCAGACCAGGTCCAGGTGAAAGCCCCTCCGAGGAGAGCACACAAGAGATTGCAACACATGAGGGTCTAAGGCTCATCCTCATTCTCATCTAACTCCTTCTACTAGCCGAAAAAAGACCCGCATGCTTTCAAGATCGCCACCTCTGTTGTGGCAACGCGACACCAAGAATGCGTTGTCATGGGCAGATCAGGCAGGCGAGACGGCAACATTCCAGCACTGCATGCTCCAGACCCGATAACCCGGCGCCAACCCTTTGATTCTTAACATCCGCTGATAGGTAAGCTACTGAGACATAAGGTAGGCATTAATGCGGCACGAACAAACACCACAGCATTTCCACTAAAATTGCATGTACTGAAGTGAGGTTACCGAAGAAACGAAAAAAGTTATAAACTCGTTGACGATGTAGCAACGCAGAAGAATAGCAAATTTTAATATGCCTTGGTTTGTTGTTGAGGTTTATCTGGATTGCCGTGCAATATGCAGCCTCAAAAGACACGGCAGAGGGAAACGTCTACATGAAGAGAAAACCACTCATCAGCTCCCCGAGAACCTCAGCGCCGAGATCTTGAGAGTGGTGCCACCCACGAGAGCCCGAGGCACCATCATATGCAATACCTCTCTCATCCTTGAATCTTAGATGCACCGCGACAATCACCATTTGGTCGTTAAAATATGCAATAGGAAAGCATTTCATACGTAAAGCTCGCTCAAGTCGGTTCATATGCTTGTGCTCTTCCCAAAGAGCCTAGAATCAATCAACATGTACCGAAAAAAAAAATCCCAGGCAGAATCTAGTCAGCCATGGAAGACAGTAGGTGCAATATCCCCCTTCCTCCCGTATCGCCCAAAATATCTTCACAGAAACAAATAGTAAAATGTGGTTTCGGCTCTAGTTTAGTAGCCATGACGTCCATGGTTGTGACGATGTTGCAGAACGTGGTCCCGGGCCTTTCTAACTTTCTGCGGTGCTGGGCCAGGAACCGTCACGGTCGTGACGGAGTCCTCTGTCACGTACACGACCGGCTGCATCCACACAATCTCCGACACTAGATCGGCACCAGTGATTGTCTGGGTGCTGACGACTTCATAAGAAACACCCAGCTCCGATGTGGGCTGTGGTGCAGAAGTGGTCGCGGGCAGAATGGAGGTCGTCGTAGAGCTGAAAGAGGTCGTCGTAGAGGCAACCGCGGCAGCACCGAAATCCGGGGTTGAAGGCGTGGCTGAAGTTGGATTTTCGATAAAAGCACCACCTGACTGGATCTCCGACGAAGAAGTAGCAACAGGTGTGGATGTGGAGAATGTAGAGGGTGTGGAGGACGGAGTGTTGGAGGATGTGGTAGTGGTAGGGGTGTTGCCGCCAAAGACATTGCTAATCAAGCTGGTGAGCTGATCAAGAGGGCCACTAGGGGGGGTGGCGGACTGAGGTCCGTCTTGGATTTGAATGCCGCCGGGGAGCTCAGTCAAGGTCTTCGCAGCAGCGTTTTCTGCAGCCAGTACCAGCGGCGTCTTAAACTTGCATTCTCCCTGCTCGGCCTCCGAAAGCAGTGGACCGTTGCTGGTAAAGAGTCCACAGTCTGAAAGCTCTCCAGACTCATTGGTGCAGGTTTCAATGGCTTCTTGCAAGAAAGCCGGGTCCCAACCCGCCATGAAATCACCGTGGTACCCAAAGCCTTACTTGTTAGTCGAGCCGAATTCCTCGAGTGTCTTGGAGACGAGCAACTTACCGGTCCTGTCACCGTTGGAGATGACAAACGAGCCACTCTTGCCTTGGAATTGCGCTGCGTTTGTGTCCCAAATAGTCTCGTAAAAGAGAGTAACGAGGCGCTGCGTATGAGTATCGGGACAATTGCCATTTCCAACTAGGTCGGGGTAGGCAACGTGGCTCTTATGATCTTCGCTGTCCAGCTCACCGTTCCAGCAGGACGGGAACATAAGCTCAAGTCTGAGACCATCCGGACAGTTGGCGTCGGTGAAAGTTTTGTTCGGCATATAGTGACGAAACAGCGACGCCTCGGGGGTCTTCTGGTAATTCAAGCAGTTGAAGCCAAGGGCCCGCTGTTCCAAGTCCGACTGGCCGGTCTGCTTGAGCGCGGCCCAGTTAGACTGGGGAGGATCAGGAGAATAAGGATCTCCGACGGTATAGTCACGGCGGTAGTTGCTTCCAGCGATCATCTGGAAACCAGGTGGGTAAGCCGTCACATTGTCGCCGCGCAGAAGGTAGTAGCTGTATCTTGTTCAGCATATGCACGTGAAGAGTATGTGCGTACATGACATAGACCGAAGAGAACACGAGTATAGGATAAAATAAACGAGATCGACACAGGCTTATCAAGAGCTTGACCGAGCGAGTTGCAGCGGTAGTGTTGGGTGTGCTTCACGTAAAACACGTGCAACGAAAAGCTCTGACCCGGCCTAACGAGAATTCAACTTACGCAAGCATTCCACCAACCTGAGGAACAGGTGAGAACTCGCCAGTTGCAGAGTCGAGGAAATACATGGCAGGGGTCCAGTAGGCAGATTTGTCTTGCTTGACAGCGCATGATGTGCAGTCGCCATTCACGAGATCGTCATAGGTTGCGCTTAGACCAAAGCCTAACAAGGAGTATATAAGCAGTCATGCCATGAGATGCTGGACAGAGGGACTCACCTGAAGATCCATGAGACGTATGGGCGTGGGCCGAGATCTTGTTGAAATCCATGATAGGATCTATACGAGCCAGTCCAGTACTACCACGGCACTCCATGCGCCAGAAGGCCTCCGTCAAAGGCGACATGCCAAGAATGGCCAAAGTGGCAAGCGTTCTCGAATTCATTGTGAAGTTGATAACGTAATCGATTCTTCCAGATGATGGCGGTCAGAGTTTCATTCCTATGATAACAATGATGAATTCCTAGGTCTTCGAGTCCCGTCGATAAAGGCGAATGAATGCCTACGTGGCGCGGCGTGGTAATTTACCAATATCAGAGAGTTATTGTAAACTGCGCTAGGACCTTGCCTAGATTGATGACGATCGCGCGCGCAGAAGTCGAATTTGAATATTTCAGGTTTCGTACTTGTTATTCCTTCTATCGCCAATGCCCGGGTCCGGTTGGTCGCGATAGTTGGTGCAACGCAATTGCTTAGTTAGTATCGAGTGTCGAATGGTTACGGATATCCACGTCGAGAGCACAAGTGCGCGATTGTCTAATATCCAAGCTCACTGGCTGCCAGCCTCTTCACGAGTGAATGCCGAGTTGAGGCTTGAGATATGAGCGTGGGTGAACGATCGGGGGAATTGAAACGAATGCGATCAACACAGGCCAAGGTGAGGAGGTAGGGAACGAAATGGCCAGCAATGTAGAACTACCTAATATCAGCGTCCAGACTGATGGTCGAGATCTGGTAAGGAGCGTGGTGACAGAAAGCCGTCGAGTTTTGAGGGAATGACTGGATGGAATGTGGGATGTGGAAAAAACGAGGTGGTAAGTGATAAGGCAAAGGCCGACGGGTGGTGCTGGTAAAAAGGGAGAGCGTGAAGATAGTGTGGGTGCCCGTAGACCGACGTGCCAAAGGGAAGTCGTAGTGGGATGCGAAGTCACCTTGGGCTTTGTGTAGGTACCGTTGTTAGCTGGTACCCGTCTGGAAGCGGGGCCGGATTAGTGCCTGTATCTCTGCTACCTAGGTACATTGCGTGTTGCTTTAGATTAGTACATTGCCATCCCCCACATCCCAACAAGAGGCAGAGCAAGAATCAATTTAGTCTCGATTGAGATCACCAGCAGTAATATCTTTACCTAGGTAAGTCGGTCGTGTAAAAAATGGGAAACAGAATGGATACCTACCTAGGTAAAAAGAAGCCAGCAGATTAGGTAGCACTTCATTTGCCTTATCACAATTTATGACCTGTACGACATAGATACCAACACATAAGTGTCCTACCCCACCAAGTAAAGTATCCACTTGCATTAGGTACACACCAGGTCGCTAGAGGTACTTACCTCAGGTACAGTTTGCGCTTTCCATCTGATTTACAGGCATTGAACAACCACCACCTTGCAAAACAGGAGAATTACTGACGAACTAAATCTTACATAAGTGCAACACAAAGAGGTAGATCTGGGTTCAATGTGGCAAAGGCGGTCCAAAGAGGATCCTTATTTTTCTCGTTAAACTCGAAATAAATTAAGGCCTACGCTTAAGCATCTATCTTAAGGAGAGGCCTCTGTTATGATTGGCCCTCTCAGTTTCAGGTACCCGGCCACTCCTGCAGGTACAGCACCGGGTACTTGTCCATGTAGCGTAGCGCTGCAACGAAGCGAGCAAAGATCGGGACAAAGGGGCAGCCACTGACGAAAGGGTGCCCCTGAACTCAAGTAGTACTTACATGCATGCCAAACCCAGGTAGCGCATACGGCTGCATCCGCTGTCAACACAATGGATATCTAACATGTACATGCATATGTATGTACATAATACTATCATTCTTGGCTGTAACTGTAAGTAATTACCTACTTACTTCGAACTGGGGCATGCTTGCACCACGTGCTCTCGACTTTCAATGTACTTAGAGTATTAAAGCACAAATCCCTTCATCACGGCCAATCAGCATTTGCCACAGCACCGGGAGCGAACAACAGCCTTCAGTGAGACCCAATTCATCAATCTTACACCAGGTACCTGTACACCAAGCCTTCCCGAACAATACTATTTGGGTACTGCAGGTGGTGTAGACGTTTACTATTCCCAAGCGAATCCTATGCCGATCCAGTAAGCCCAGTAATTCTAGCCCACCTACGTCTGCCACCCTTTTTGGCTGGGTATGCCACCCTGTACGCCATTAATATAAATCAACTCCACTGCCCATCTAAATTAGGTAAAAATCAAAGCACGGAGCTATAGCTCACTATGTACCTTTTTGTTGCTTCGTAATAGCGATCTTTATACATGCCGACTTTAGGCTTAGTCCCGTACTGCGACTAGATTATAGGTGTTTTAAAAACCTCATATACTTAGGTAACCTAAGGTATCTACCGAGGCTTAAAGTACGCCTACTATTAGGACTTTGTTTTTAATGTTACGACCGTATTCCAACCTCTATCTATTACCTTTGAAAATAACGGCCTTGAAGCAATGGCAGGTAGGTACATAGTAACCCATAGTTCCTTGCTCGAGAGTGGAGTTGATCTACATGAGTGGCGTACAGGGTGGCATACCCAGCCAAAAAGGGTGGCAGACGTAGGTGGGCTAAGTAATTCCTTATCCAAGTCTACTATGTACATACATATACGTATTCAGGGACCTCTGCCGAGTCTGCTACGAGCGTACTACTGTAGAATGAGAAAGGTCGGCGGGTCTTCGCGAGCAGATCGTAAGTTGGTTCGGGAAGCCGTTCCACCCCAGATATAGATTTTAGTGGTTCGCAATACGTCACAGGAGAGAATGGCACAGCGCGATTCTGGCGCGATCGTTTCTGCCGCCCCATGTAGTATCCTGCCATTCAGGCCATGTCCGAGATGTGCAGTAGGGTAGTGTACACTAACTACGTGATACTTGCACATCGCAATGTTTTACTCGTTTGTCTCGTCGTGCCCCTTTTCCAACCTCCACAATGCCGTTTCTCCAGGCTTCTGCTCCAGGTTCTTGATCCAGACCTCAGTGCGGTTTGCCTTGCAAAATGCAAAACTTCGCATGCCCTCCAACAGTTAACAATTCGGCTCCTGGCTACATAGTAGGTACCTAGACCACTACACATGGCCTTGTTGACGTGGCTGCCAACTTTCAAGGCTGCACAGCTTAAACCGTGTTGCATGTATTGTGCCTCGCCGTCTTTGCAGGAAGGTAAGTACAATGTGCCGCCACATGCAACTTAGTAGGTAGCACCCTTATTGCTGATTTGTGTACCTACTACCTCCGCACTCGAGATAGCAAGGAGGCGGGCACAATCCAGGGACAGATCCCATGCATGGAATGTGTTTCGGAACTTTTTAGCTCAAAAAAAACGTAACCCCGACTAGCCAATCACATGTTCGCAGAGCTACTATGTTGGGCAACCTTCGCATGCCGGCTCGGTCCTTAGTCTGGTATCTGGCGGCAAGTCGTTTTTCTCCTGGAATCTTTTTTTTTTTTTTTTTTTTTTTTTTTTTTAAAGGGTGCAACGTTCTACTTAATGTATTACCGATGACGAGAAGTCCTGCAGCGTAGAACTTACTGCTTAACAATGCCATAATTATCGGGTACGGCACCCATTGTGAGCATGTATTGCCCGACCAGTTACCAGTTGCTGTATTAAATGTGACGATGGGGAGGTCTGTAGGCGAATGCCTCTTCTCTCGAGTTCTTACGTATTTTACTTATTACAGGTGATGATAAATTTCCCGTCGTCGCCGTTCCTCCTCCATAGAATCCAAGGTGCCGTATTATGATGAAGGCGCTCCATCTCGGCCATTTGTGCCACGATGTGACACGTAATAGCAACGCAATATCCGCCGAACGAAGAAGACAGCGTATACGATAAAGCCGGCCACCCTCAGTAATTACCCAGATACAGGAATGCCTTCCCGCCCATAATGGGTTTACGGCCCATAACCTGCTGTTGTTTCCTACCCAGGTAGTCCTAAGGTCAACCCGATGCAACGCTCTCGCGAGGAAATCTCGGATATCTAACACGCTATTGGCCTCATTCAAGCGACGGCTTTCTTGTAGCAGTTCCTGAGTGTAATCGTCCTAACTTTTACCTGCATGGTTTTTTTTTTTCGAGCCCCACCAGCCAGATATAAGTGAGCTGAAAGGATTATTACTCCCACGATTCCAATGCTCCGTCAGGGACTGGAGTAATATCTCGTTACCTTGACGAATCATCGTATGCTGCAGCGCCTTGGGAATGCCGTGAGATATTAAATTTCGTCTTATATGTATAGTGAGCGGCGTTTCTACACTCATTAAGATGGCTCTTACAGCGTTTCTCACCTGGCTTGCTGACAATGCAGCCTCTGTTGAGATATTCTATTGTTAAAAAAATCCGAATGCCACTTTGCATATACTAGATACCTAGACAGGGGAACATGCCTTGCACGTTCATGACAACTCAGGCGTGGAAGCTTTTCGTGATATCAGCCACATTGTTGATAACACAGCCACACATCCCAGGTTAGGTACCTAGGTACCTGTCATCAGCCACCCCTCCACAATGCAACAATGAGAGATGGGGGGATGCCAGTCTAGACTGATTGTCTTGTCATGCAGTGGGCGATGCCAACTATCAAGTCCCACGTGGGCAGTATGTCTGTTTCTATAAAACACCACGATACCCCCTGATATGACGAAGTGAGTGACCGCATGTCAGCATGGATGATCTTTCGGGACTGGACTGGTCATCGGCCAGCCCCGCGAACGGGAACAGCAACAAGCCGCCGCCCATGAATCCCATAAATCCCATGAATCCCACGAGCCCGCCTACATTCTATCCAACACTACGCCCGACACCTTCGCCACAGCCCTCGGCCCGATCGATACCTTTGTCGGCGCAGACTTCCGCAGGCCCGGCCGCGAAACCCCCTGTCTCTAAGCCCGCTACCGCCGACAGCTTCAGTAACCTGGTCAACTTCGGCGCCACAAAGAGCAATGCCAACCTCAGTCTGCGAGAACGGCAGGAACAACTCGCGGCAGAGAAACGCCAGAAAGAAGAGGAGCAAAAACAGCGGCTGCAATCTCAGTACGGGGCGGGTCAGTTCTGGGACACAATCGGCCAAGGGTCAGGTCCAGCGTCACGAACGGCGTCGCCTGCCGTCCCGCCGCCTAGTGCCACAATAGGTGGTACAAATGGGCAAAACAAAGATGATGACGATGATGACGACGATCTGTTCGCTGCTTTTCAGCGGGATACGAAGGTTGACAATTCGAGTCATTATCCTCCACCAACGCAACCACTGTCTGGGACAGTCACTCCTGCCAGCGCCGCTAAACTCGACCTATCCAACGCTAACGCATGGAATCGCACCCCGGCAGCCGGCGAAAACGAGCTCTTTGATGACGATGACGACCCTTTTGGCCTTAAACAACTAAAACCCAAGGCTCAAAACCAACCACAGCCAACACTAGACGTTGGAGACGATGATGACTTCCTGGGGGATCTAGGCAGGCCCGTGGAAGAGGTTCGGTCGAAGGCGCAACCAACCGAGCCGAAGCGCCAACCTGGTAAACCGATCGATGATTCTGATTCAGAATCTGAACCTGAAACGTCTTCTGGGCGTTCCGGTTCTGACCCATTCGACAAAGCCGTAGCTGAGCTGGTTGATATGGGTTTTACGGCGGAGAATGCAAGGCGCGGTCTAACCGAGAGCGGGGCTGGGCTCAATGTGCAGGCTGCAGTCGGCTGGTTGTTAGACGATGCCCATAGGCAGGCTCGGAATACACAAAAAGTGCAGGATTCTCACCCTGAGAACAGGCGGAGAGACGATGGCGGCTCTAGAGATGATCGCGGGCCTGCGTGGATGAGAGATGACGAAGCCAGGAAAACACCGTCACGGGGAGATTCGCAGTCTCCGGCCCAAATCGACGATATCTCGAGGAAAGCTGCTGCCATGGGTTCGAGCTTCTTTAAGACGGCTAATTCATTGTGGAAAACTGGGCAAAAGCAAGTGCAAAAAGCAGTAGCCGACTTTCAGCAGGATGGCAACGATCCGAATCAGCCGAAGTGGATGCGCAACGTACAACAAGAGCAGATACCGCCTAGGAGAGTCGCACCTCAGACTACGACTGACGAGGCCTTGATGCTCGAGTCCGGGAGACGACCCGAGAGACAAACGTCCCAGCATGATTCGACCCGGCGCAACGTTTCTCGCGACCACTCTCCTGCTTTGCCGACGCGGCCATCTGCCCAGTCCAATACACCCAAATGGCAACAGTCCGGGCCGTCGAGCTCTACAGATCCCCGAGCGAGATTAAAGAAACAGATGGTAGAAGACGAGAGTGCTCAGGCCTATATCAGTCCAGCAAGGAGGAAGAAAGCCACGCCACAGTCCACACCAAAAACTGAACCTGAAGGTGATCTTCTTTTTGGCTCATCAGATGCATCCTCCTTCCAACCGAAACCCCAGCGCTCTACACAGCCTTCACCGGTACCCAAACCAGTGTCACAAAATTCCTCTAGGCCCATTAGTCCGAGACCTCCTGCACCAACAAGAAATATACCAACTCTATCCTCGTCAGTTTTACAGACTTCTACTCGCCATCGTCTAGACGGAACGGCACATTTCAAACGCGGTGACTACGATGCAGCACATACGGCGTATACCAATTCGCTGTCAGGCATACCACAAACTCATCCAATCTGCATTGTTATCCTCACTAACCGCGCGCTGACCTCATTAAAGACTGGCAGCCCTAAACAAGCAGTCAGTGATGCTGATAGCGCACTCGGCATCATTGGTCCTTCACGTGGGGAAGGCGAGAGAGTAGAGCTCCCTGATGGTGAATCGCGGGATATGAAGGAACTCTACGGGAAAGCGCTTAGCCGCAAAGCAGAGGCACTTGAGCAAATGGAGAAGTGGGCAGATGCTGGAAATGTATGGCAGCAATGTGTCGAAGCTGGATTGGGTGGTCCGAATGCAGTCGCAGGTCGACAGCGATGTCAGAAAGCCCTCGCGCCCAAGCCGAACGCAGCGCCAAGACCTGTCCAAGCGTCCAAGCCTCGGCCACGACCTTTGGCTACGTCGGATCTTGCACCTCAAAAAAGCTCGGAAGCTGTCCAACGACTGCGCGAGGCTAATAAAGCTGCCGAGGCCGCTGACGATGAGAAGTTTGCGCTTGGGGAAAAGGTGGACGCCCGGATTGCCGCTTGGCGAGATGGGAAGAGGGACAATCTACGAGCACTCCTGGGCAGCATGGACCAGGTCTTGTGGGAGGATAGCGGCTGGAAGAAGGTGGGCTTGCACGAGCTGGTGATCGCCAATAAAGTCAAGATTCACTACATGAAGGCGATCGCAAAATGCCATCCCGATAAGGTGAGTGTTGGCTCTCGACCCACTACCACGTGCTCTAGTTGTGATGCTAACGACGATGATCAGCTCCCTCAAGACGCAAGCACAGAGACGCGGCTGATTGCGGCCACCGTATTTGCAACTCTCAATGAAAGCTGGGATAAATTCAAGGCCGATAACGGATTATGAGTAGCTCAGATACACGTTATAGACAAGAGTCTAGATATGATGATGAACGAGGCATGAAATGACAAGAGGCACGCGGCTTATGACCTTACGCATGACATACCTATCTGCATAGGTATGAGATATCCCCCACGGGGCCCCCAGGAATCTAGACCCTGTCAGACCTACACTAGGACAGCATGATGCCAATTATGGCTTGTACGTCTAGGCCTCTCACGTGACACATGAAGGGATAGTTCGTGTCTCTTGCCCAAACGCTGCCATCATCAGTTCGGATATCCTTACCTGGCTAGCCAATTTTCAGCACGGACAAGCCGCAGACTTTCAAATACTATGTAGCTTAGTGTCAGTAGACAGATTTAGCTGTCCAAGATTAGGGCATCCCATTTGATGGCGCGTCTAATAATGGGGCGTTTCTATTACCTAACACTCCGAGGGTAGTACGTCGGCTTTAGACTCAAAGCAGCGAAGACAAATCTCTCCCATGTAGGCGGTGCCTACAATGGATTTCTAATATAAGCTATTCTATCCTTAGCAATCTGTCTGTAACAAGGCTAACTAACCGGTTGATCCAGGAACAACTACTTAGTACACTATGCTACACTAACCGGGGGCCACTTCAAAGGTAGAAAATAACTGTACACTTATGGCCCTGGATACTTGAGGTACAGGTGAGGTGTGCTTCCTCTTACTATGTATGGCGTAAATATCATATTAGACGTGCGCATGCGACGGAGAGGCCGAAGCAATCCTCCGGTGGCCGTGAACCGAGCTCTGCCGGGACACAAGCCGCTCGCCGCAAAAACGCAACGTCAGATTTGAGTGGAGTACCCGTGAAGCCAATGAGAAGTTTTCCTTGTCTTGCATGCTGCAGGGCACATACAGCTCGCAGGACCAAGCCATCTACCTATCCACCACCTTTCAACAGGTAGGTAGGGTTACATGACGTTATAAACAAACACTCAGACCAATGTCACCTCGTCCGATAGAAAGAATAACGCCTTGAAGCTCTGATAAATTCATTCAGACCTATTTTACTTAAGTACGCAAGGGATCCTTGCGATTGCCAAGCCGACTTATTCTCCGTCTACGTCAGGGGCGAACGGGATTTCCCGATCTGGTAAACCGCCCAGACCACAATTTTCAAGCTGCCAAAATAAATTCTTGGGGTTAAGGGGGCCCAGCTCGGGGGCCGGCTCTCTTGTTGGAGTCATCGTTGCGGGGGAAGGGGGAATCTGGGGACACTGGGGAGAACTACCAACAATGGGTTTTTCAGCAAGGCAACGTGGTATGGCCCTTGCACATATACCGATTGCAGTATACACATCATGCAGGTCAAGGCGTCAAGAGAACCTGCCGTCGTCCCGGTCGCCTCATTCAAGGAACGCGCTACTAATACGAACTAGAGGCGTCCAATTACTGATTCGATCATTCCATAAACGCAGCTTGTCGTAGTGTACAATGAACGGTTCCTGACAAGGGCATCCCTCGATAATCTACCCGGCCCTATTTGTCGTATACCGTATAGTCATACATACTTACGATTTTGTTGAAGACCAAATCCAGCGTCCTGACTGCATAGTTATTATCCTCTCACCTTTCGGACATGTGATTACGTGGAGTGAGAAACAAGTTTTGTATTTCGCCGGCGTATATGTGCATCTGGCTTACTCTAGAGCAGGGTTGGAAATTAGTTAGTTTAGTTTAGTATGACCCCATACTAATACTAACTAATAGAAGTCCATACTAATACTAACTAAACTAATGGGATCTCATACTAATACTAAACTAAACTAATTAGTATTTAGTATACTAAACCAAACTAAATACTAATTCTAAAAATAGATTTTTTAGAAAAAAAATCGAAAAAAAATCGAAAAAAATCGAAAAAAAAATCGAAAAAAATCGGAAAAAATCGGAAAAAATCGGAAAAAAATCGGAGAAAAATTAAAGAGAATATAAAATGAAGTTGCATAAGTAGAATTATATAAAAAAAACATAAAAGCTTAAAAATATATTAAATTAAAATTAAAAATAAAAAAAAAATTTAAATTTTTTTAAAAAAACTATAATATTTAATATTAAAAAATAAAAAAAAAATTAAATTAATATTAATTTAGCTTTTATTTAATTCTTTATTTATATTTATATTTTTTTTAAATTGTTTTTACTTTTTTTTAAATTAATTTAAATTTTTATAAATTTTTAAAAATATTATATATTTTATAATATTTTATTTAGCTATATATGATATAAGTATTAATTTTTTAAATATTTTATATTAACTTATTTAAATCTCTTTTATTATATTTTAAAGGTCCGCTATTTCCTTTATTTATTTTCGAATTTTTATAAAAGTTTTAAACTAGTTTTAAATTTTTAAACTTTTCTTTTAGCTTTATATTATATTATTATTAATTTCTTTATATTTTTTATTTTTGTATTTACATTATCTTTATCTATATCTACTAATCCTATATTTTTACTATTTATTCTGAACTTGTTACGAATTTCTTAAAATATTTTTAATTTTTTTAATCTTTTTTAAAAAAATTCTAAAAAATTCTACGCTAACTAAATTAAGCTAAAAGTCACGTGATATTACTCCTTTTAGCTTAGTTTTACCTACTTTATTTTTAGAAAATTTAGTATTAGTATTTTAGTATACTAATTAGTATACTAAACTAAACTAAAAAAATTTCATACTAAACTAAACTAAACTAATCGCCCAAAATCCATACTAATACTAAACTAAACTAATTAGTATTTAGTATACTAAACTAATACTAAATACTAAAATACTAATTTCCAACCCTGCTCTAGAGCTCTACACTTCTTTAGTCGTAAACTTAGCGTTCAGGGATCATGCGCACGTCGGTGGAGATGATGAGACGGCGGTCAAATTACGGCCAACCGAATCGTCCAACGGGTTTCCTGTTCAACGTCCCATCTCCACCACACCACGTCTTCTGTCATCGAGGGCATCGCGTTACAAAGAGATCTGCATTTCGGCGCCAACGGCTTGGAGTCTTGGGTAGACATATAAGAGTAGCCGTTGACCCGCTGACACGAGACTGCCATCTGGTAAGCTGGCCGGACCATTGATTCACTCCGTTCTCTCGAAGTTTAGAAAAACTTCGACGTCTAGTTTCCGGGAGTCGTTCGAATCGTGAGAAGTCAAGGCTGGCCTGAAAGGCTGTGAGCATCATGGGCAAGCCGTTCTTTGGCCTTCGAGGCAACGCCCTCAACTATGCTATAGGTTTAGTCGCCGGTTGCGACTTTCTGCTATTCGGTTATGGTAAGCGAGACTCTCTCACTCGGTTCCGAGGTCCAATCCATCGGCGCCACAAGACTAACAAAATGTTGTAGATCAGGGTGTCACGGGCGGCATCTTGACGATGCCCCAGTTTCTCAACATCTTCCCCGCCATTAACCCCAACGACCCAGCTATTGCCGGGAATGCGGCACTCAAGGCACAGCGAGCTGAGACGCAGGGTATCACAGTCGCCAGCTACAACCTGGGGTGCTTCGTCGGCGCCGTCATCAGTATTTTTATCTCCGATCGCCTTGGCCGTAAGCGGATGATCATGTTGGGAACCAGCATCATGATCATCGGCGCCATTCTCCAAGCTTCTTCGTCCACTCTCCCTCACCTCATCGTCGGCCGTCTCATTACTGGCCTTGGAAACGGCGGTAATACCTCGACGGTACCGACTTGGCAATCAGAAACTTCGCGCTCGCATAAGAGAGGTAAACTGGTCATGATTGAAGGTGCTCTAATTACCGGAGGAATCACGCTCTCGTACTGGATTGATCTCGGTTTCAGCTTCGCGCCCGGCACTGTCGCGTGGCGATTCCCTCTCGCCTTCCAGGTCGCATTCTGCTTGTTTATCTTGTCTTTCATCTGGAATCTCCCCGAGTCACCACGTTGGTTGATCTTGAAGAATCGAGAGGACGAGGCGCGTGAGGTCCTAGCTGCGCTGGCTGATACCACTGTTGAGGATAAGCTTGTTCATAACGAATTCCTGGCTATTAAGGAGACCGTTATGGAGATGCAAAAGGGTAAATTCTCGGATCTTTTCAAGATGACAAAGGACAGGTTAGTTTTGCTCCCCTTCCAAGCCAAGTGTGAAAAGAGACTAACATAACATACAGAGAATTCCACCGAACCTTGCTCGCCTATGTGAACCAGGTGTTCCAGCAAATCTCAGGTAAGGACACTTCGGGCTGGATGGCACTCGCGAATGATGCTGATGTTGCTGCTTGCAGGTATCAACCTCATCACTTACTACGCTGCGGTTATCTACTCCGGACTAAACCTAAGCGGTTTCCTCTCCCGACTTCTTGCGGCTCTGAACGGCACCGAATACTTCATCGCCTCCTGGCCAGCTGTCTACCTTGTCGATCGTGTCGGTCGCCGCAAGCTCATGATTTTCGGTGCCGCTGGTCAAGCCGCCACCATGGCTGCCCTTGCTGGCGCAGCCTCGCTGACAGGAGGAGCCGACCCGCCCAAGGGAGCCGCCATTGCCGTCATCGCTTTGCTGTTCGTCTTCAACACGTTCTTCGCTGTCGGTTGGCTCGGAATGACCTGGCTCTACCCTGCCGAGATCGTGCCTCTTAAGATCCGAGCTCCCGCCAACGCCCTGTCCACTTCAGCTAACTGGATCTTCAACTTCCTTGTCGTTAGTAAGTAGAATGCCTAACATAACTACCAACAATACATGATTGTAGCACACATCGAGCACCTAGGCTAACCATGTGTTCCAGTCATCACACCCATTGCCTTCAACAATATCGGCTACAAGACATATGTCATCTTCGCCGTCATCAATGCCTTCATGGTTCCTTCGGTGTACTTCTTCTACCCGGAGACAGCATACCGTTCGCTGGAAGAGATGGACTCCATCTTCCACAAGGTGAACGGCGCGAAGGGCTTCTTCGAAGTCGTGCGCGTGGCCAAGCATGAGCCCCGACGCTACGGCAAGAACGGCGAGCTTCTCATCGCCTACGACGAGACCGACGAACACAAGAATCACATACCTCCAGCCCAACACTCAGAGCGGGCATCCGACAGCGGTGCCGAGAAGGGCCAGGGCGGCATTATGTCGTAGAATAGATCTGCTTTATCTACTTTAGAGCTAGAGGTGCCCAAGAGAGAGGTGGCACCCCGCATGTTATTATCTCAGATATACTTACTTCTAGATACCCCCGTATCTAATTTATGGAAGGATACCCTAGACACGGAGAAGTAGATATATAGAAATTTCATAAGCATTGGAGCAAACGGCCAGCTTTTACATTGTAAATTAATCGCGAATGTTGTAGGACGTGTTTGCCATATTGCAACCATTTTTTTTTTCAAGCCAAGTACACAAGTCCCAGTTGACATTATGCCGCAAGCAAAGCTGGGAGCGCAGAAGTGATGAACCGGGCGTTATGCCGACCTGCCTTTTATTACCATTAGCCCTGCCATGGCAAGTTCTGGAATTCAATCCCTGGCCTTATTCAAATGCTTAGCCACGCAACGTGCTCCTTTGTATTTCCCCTATCAAAGTAGAATTCGTAATTATAGTAATATTACACCAGACATGATCATTCTCTGACACCTGCCCGAGTCGGTTGCAATGTTCTGTCTATGGGTTGTAGATGAAAGTTTGAATCCACTCCATAATGAATGTGTCCGGTTCATCTTCAAAGTGTTTGTCGATGCCGTCCTTAGCCTGCTCGAGAAGCTGCCCCAACGGCGGACGGTCCCGCGGATCATGAGCCATGCAGCGAGCGATCGTCTCCCTGAGCTCAACATCGTAATGGTCGAAATCGGGGCCCAATATCGCCGGGCAGTAGTTGTAGGGCAGATTCGCGCTGCAGTGACACTGGAGTCAATCATGACCACTTGTAATAAGAATCGCCCGGAGCTTGCAGAATATGTCCATCGATGCGGCAATTCCGGGTCTCAGACATGCAAACAGAGGCAAATGAAAGATATCAGCGGACTTACTGCGGGCCGGACTTTGGCTGTAACTGCGGAGGAAGTGGTGCCTCCATTTTCGTCATGAGTTGCCACGCTACCTGTACCGAAGCAAGAAATGTCAGACTTCTTGGGTTTGCCAAGCGACAATAGGAGGTAACTCACAAGGGCAATTTGCCAGACATTCGTATGCGGGCCGTAGTTTCCGGCGACGGGCTCTCTGCTGATCTCCGCGCCGTCTGGGGGGTAGATATTTGGTAGTGTGTTCGCGGGCCCGCGGCGGCGTGGCCGTATAAAATCCCAATCGACGCCGAATTGCTCCTAGACAAGTCATGAGCCCTTTACTGCATCGTCTCTAGTAATAAAAATTCATATATAACCTTACAGGCGTCAGGTAGCCATGTTTCCCTGTCTCTCGCAGCTTTGTATAGTAGGAACTACCATGGTATAAGTCTTTGCTCTGATTTGTCGATCCTTGTTTTGATAGCTCACTTCCTCTTCCTCGGCTTTACCTCTCTGGCAAGCCCGAAGTCCGCCAGCTGTGAATACGAGTGTTAGATCAATGATGCTACGAATAGTGACTTATCACCATCGACAAGGCAATCAGCCAACCTTTAATTTTGGTATTATTTTGTGTTCGTTATCGGCCGTATGAACATCAAGACCGGTTATTAGGACTGCACCATGT
The DNA here is from genome assembly GCA_019843955.1 of Xylaria sp. 218_066. Lineage (NCBI taxonomy): Eukaryota > Fungi > Ascomycota > Sordariomycetes > Xylariales > Xylariaceae > Xylaria > Xylaria sp. 218_066. Next base: position 124,759 of record JADKYC010000063.1, on the reverse strand, counting down.
CAGACTAGCTGTCCATCGTGACAGGTGAGCATCGTATAGGCCAAACGCTTACTATTCTGCGAATCAATGTCAAAGTGTACGTGTCGTTTCTCTCCCCATCGTCGCCCGGGGGGTGGGATATCTTCATATAAGTCATGGCCGACTGTTTTGCTTTCTAGACTATTATTGGCAATCGGTACCCCATCTGCGCTGAACCGGGGCGCCTCTCTTCGCCTGGGGTGGAATTTCCGAGGCGGATATCTAACCGGTGTAAATAGATTGCCAATAGAGTCATTATGATGAATAATACATACTGCATAGCAACACAAGACCGCACCACTGGATTCACCGTTAGTGCAAGACCTGCCACAGCGGCAACTTTGAACTTACTGCAAAGCCAAAACCCCCAGAGAACTATCACGTCACCGTTTAGCATTTTGCTCTTTAGGCAGTTTTTTATTGTTCTCAGCAGTGTTCAGTATGGATGTTTGTGTGTAGATGTGAATTCAAGGAAAATCGAAGAATAGCGAGAGGCTCGCTTATGCTCACCGCGGTTCGGAACTATCGCATCCACCTCGTTGAGTCTTTCGTAGTCATGAGAAAGTCAGTATAATAACCAAAGTCTTAGGCCTTCGTATGAGACGGGTCAACACATTACGCCACTACAGCGATCTCAAAAATCTCTTTGGCTATGTGTTTTAAATGAACCTGCCAGTTTCGAACTCACCTATATAAGAGATCCCGCAAGTCGCCATTTTCACAGAATTCTAACAAGATGACGTCTCCTCGTCTCTCTTCAAAGTCTGGGTCGTCTGGCTCATCGGGCGTGGGTACCTTTTGCTGTCGCCTCTCTCTTATACCGGCTCGCCTTGTTCTGATCTTCTCGTTCGCCGTTCTTATCCTGTATTGATGTGCTTCTCTCTTCGTCACATCTGCGTTACGCTCGTCCGCATTCTTCGGTGATCTGCTTCTTCGGACGCCTGGGCCGGGGCTTTCGGCCCGAGACTCCTCTCCACTTGACTCCCCCGAGTCGCTAGAATCATCCTCGTCCGGGCATTCCCACGCGAACGGCCGCTGTGACATCACTCCTACAACATCACGAGGAATTATTTGGATACAGTGCGCCGCCCTGTTCACTTTCTGTACATCCCTAGTTTAGCTACAAGGAAAACGTTGAATTACACAGCCTCGAGGGCCGTACCCGTGTCTCTCTTGCCTCCGTCCGAATCGCAGGGCTCTCCCAGTTATCGAGTGAAACCTTTAGGACAAAATCGAAATTTTTCTTGGTCTCTTTGATCTTGACGACGAGGCCGTTCCCACCGTAACCTAAGGCTTTGATGTACTGAAGGTTCTCTATGGGGGCAATGGCACCCTTAACTCTAGAAAGCTTTCGTTGCACACTTTTGAAGAATTTACTGGCGCGCTTTGGCGCGGGTCGATCTAAGTCAGGCCCCTACAAAACTTGACGTCAACTGCTTCCATCTTGAGTGTGACTTATTGGTTGTTCCAGAAGGGTGGAAAGCTCTCAAGTAGGGACTTTCGTACCCACGAAAGTGACCAAAAAGGAGAGAGAGAGAGAGAGAGAGAGAGAGAGAGAGAGAGAGAGAGAGAGAGGCAATTAAACCCAGGATCGCTTACGCGCGCTCCCCTTAGTATCATATACTGATTCCAAGGCGAGATGTTCTCGTCTCTGAGTGCGATTTGCTGCCGCCTACCTACCTCATATTGCACTGTCGCATCTACAGTCAGTAGCTCTCTGGAAAATGTACATGTAAAGGTCCGAAGAGCCGCCGAACCCAAGCCTTTAAGGAAGCCATTGCTGCTAGTAAGTTGACTAGGACTGGAACAGTCAGTTCACAACTTACTCCAGTCTCGTCGGGCCGCTGCGTATTTGGCTGCAGTGAGAGGCCCATCTGTTTCCTGCGTGCGATACAAGGAAAACTGATACGCTGTCGCTAAGATCGTTTCATTCCAACCCTGGGGCGGGCCTCGTGGTTGGGCATTGCGTGCCATATTCACAATTTATGGGTTTCGACTACCGATAAGAGTCGTCACCCAGAGCCCGATATCGAGGCAGAACCATAGCAAATGGGGTTGTTTATTTATGGCCGTGAGGTGGATGGTTTGACACTTGTTTGCCTTTGTTGATCCCACTGCATGCGGACTGGTTTCGTTCTGAACAGTTCCCCCCCTTTTCTTTCATTTTCACCTTACCGACTGTCAAAGAGGAAATCAATTTTTAATATTTTAATTATGATGGCGTACACGCGTGATTGATTAAATCATCAAGTTCATGATCAACCTGCTGAGTTAAACATGCCCTGAGTTAAGATCAAGTTGTGCCGGAGCCAATAGTGAGGCTTGATAGTTTTCATTCAAGTCTGAAAAATCATTGCATGCGCAATATATACAAGTCAAATACTTTCAAGCTCAGTCGAGGTTAGAGAAAAAGCATGCAGCCGAAGACCAGGGTATCATCCATCCTAATTTGCCAAATACCAAGTCATTAAACGCAATGCAACAACCAATGCCTTTTAGACTCTGCCGTCCCAACATGTCCTGGTCTGCTAGAAGAACTATTCATCAATATACAATGTTGACTTTCTATGTCGATCAAGCCTGTGATAGATCTGCCAGTATTGAGCCGACGAGTAGTAGAAGTACTGAGAAGCGTAGATACTTGGGGCCTAGTTTGACCAGTGTATCTGAAACGATCAGAATAGTATGGATTTTAGAGCAGAAGTTCCGTTCGGATGGTTCTTACGAACGCGGATGTGACGAAATGAAACTCAAATGAAGAGACTTCTTTTGATCGGCTCGGGTACTGCTCGTCCGTTTATATGGATTTCATTTCGTTGCTTCGATTTTTCGCCAAGATTTCGAATCTTTTCGAGAAGATGACTGGAGAATGTGTTAGACATGAAAAGTCGAGACACAGGATTACTGATTTTGATTAGACGCATAGAGAGGGGTGAACGAAGCTACTTTGGGTTGTTTTGCTTAAATGGGCGTGTGGAATCAAGACCTGCGAACAGCACCACCGGAACCGCTAGGTTCTTGGGACTGTACGAGACTGCGTATGTACTACGGCTTCGTCATACGCGATTAGAATGAGAAAAGGGGGGAAATAGGCATACTTAATTGGCATGTGTCCTCTAGTAGCCTCCTGGACAGCGAGATTCTCTCTGTCCAAAGCAGTCTCTTGTGCCACGTCTTGTGCCTCTTTCTCATGCTCTTCGTAGTGTGCACTAATGAGTTTTCGACCCTTCTCTTCATGAGCAGCTCGTACGATATAGCCACAATTGGGCTCTTCGCAAATCCAGGTCTGGTTAGGCCCTTGTGGCTGGGTAGAGGGTAAGTTTTCGGCACGAATGACAAACTGAGTCATTGGTATATCATCCTTTCCTCCATGTGATTTACTCCCGCTCAAAGGGTCTTCGCCTTGCTCATCAGCGTCGTTATTATCGTCGTCTTCATCATCGTCATCGTCTTCTTCGGTAAAATAATGCGACTTTTTGGACTTCTTCTTCAGGATTCCATCTTCGTCGAGATCCATTTTGTCTTCAAAGTCTACGTCGTATCGCAAGCGTTTTTTGCTCCCCGTAGATGGCCGTAGCCCAGCGGCCTTCCCGCTTGGGCGACTCCTTGGTGTTTGCTTACCAGCATACTCCCTAACCTCCGCCTGCGGGTTTTCAGTTGCAGTATGGTCTGTGCGGGCTCCTCGTCCTGCCTTTTTGACTCTCCTCACTATTTGTGTGACCTCTGCTTCTGAAATAAGGGTGAGTGTTGGTGGTTTAGATGCATGCTCTTTAATCCACTGATAGATCTGAGTCTCGTGCCATTCAGGCCCTAGACACTGTGCCAGCTCTCGAGCGTGGTATTGAAAAATCTCTCCTGTCCAGTTGTAGTGCTTTATATTACACTCCATATAAACCTTGGTTTGCCAACTTTTGGCAGTTATTTGAGCCAGTGGCTTTTTCTGCCTGCCTTCACTGATGAGTTGAAGCATCTGTCTCCTGACGTCTTCCAAAGCGTCGACCAGGACACTTGCTGAAGATTTTGTTCCTACTATAACATTAGAGTCTACCGTCGATCTTTTGCTTTGAATCTCTCCCCGCTGATTATATGATGTCCTTGAAGGAGTGGGATTGTCGCTAGTGGAGTCAATCATGACAATATGATCTTGAAGAGGGAAATCTGCCGGCGATCTTCTCTTCATCCTCGTGGATCTATATGGCTGGTGATTATGGCTCTTATTGGGCAGACTAGCAAGTTCAACATCGGACGCCTCACTTGTTCGCGTAGTTCTGGGAGCACTGGTTTTGATGCGCTCCTTACCCTTCTTTTTCCCATCAGCCGTCTCCAGTGATGAAGATTTCTCACGGTAGGAGTAATTATAATCGTAGGCCTTTAAAGGGCAAGGCTCTGGGTAGGCTTTCATTCTTGCGCGTATGTCTTTGGTATCCTTATTGGCTAGCCTCTGTGCGGCACTCTAGAAAGCCTGTCAACCTAAAACGCATACATATGGGCGGGCATGGGGAGAACTAACGGGAAATTTATTTGCCAGATAACTGAACACGCCAGTGTCCTTTGGGAAGTGCGACAGAAGAAAAATGCACTGTTGGTTGAGTCGCTGATGGGCTTCTGGAAGAGTAAGGCCGTCGCCAGCACGTAAAGCGTACTAAGACGCCGTCAGATCCTGAATCTTTTTGTTCCTAAGAATCCCAAAAAGGTGCACAACAGTACGGCGTACCTGAAAAAGAAGCTCGTCTAGGTCTAAGGAGACATCGGCCAACGTCGCCTTTTTCTTCTTTCTCGACTTCTGTAGTTTTTCGAGAGCCGCTTCATACTGGTCTAAAAAGGAATAGTGAAGGCAGACGCCTTGAAACATGGTATCGCATATTCGTTGGTAGCTCTCGGCTGGGACAATCTCGAACCAGCCTGCTTCTCCACTGGCCCAGACAACAGGGACGGATAAGCTATCGTCCTTGGCGCCGACTGAGAAGGCGTGTGAGCTTTCGATTTGAATCCAAAGGGCGTCCGTCTTCACTTGGTGGTTGACAACTGTATGGGTGGCATGTCAGTGCGTAGCTAGCGGATAGCAGGCGTCCGAGGGACGGACATACGGTATCGCTCATTGTCCTTCTCCAGCTCCAAGCGTCCGCGAACGATAAAGGGACCTTCTAGGTCAACCTCGAGCTGGTTTGCCAGCGAACCATCATAGCGATGGATGGTGGCATTGGAGAGGAGGAAGCAGGGCCAATCGTCGGTGTGGGTGGAGGAGCTGACGGGCTTGAGGACGGAGGTTTCTTTGTAGTGGCGCACGGATTCCTGATAGCCGGGGGCGGCAGTCGAGGCAGAGGCAGCCCGCCTCGTACGTCGGGCCATTACGGCGGAGATGGGCGCAGTCTACTATGATCGGACCGTGTCGCGCTGTGATGCACGGGCGTAGTTTGTGACGTCGGGTTGGAGCAAGCGCGAGATGTGAGATGTGGGATATAGTGGGAGGGGATCTGGCGAGACCGGGTGGTATAGTTGTAGGTAGTAGGTATATAGAGATATAGAGATGTAGAGATGTAGGTATGGAAAGATCGAAGTCTACCGAAGCATGCGGGCCTAGCAGACTAGAAGAATTTTCGAAGGCTAAGATCTCAAACTGTGGTAGAGAGCAAATAGGAAGAAGGGAAGATGAGAAATGTGTAGATGCGAACGTTCAATCAACACAAACGCGTGACGCACTAAGAGGTAGGTACTTGCCCGGAGGATGTATGGCGGGTCTCAAAGGCCTTGCCTAGTATAGTTAGGGCGATCTTGGTTTGAACAGGGGTTTTAAGTGCTCTGGCTGGTGCATTCTTACCTGAGCCTTCTACCTAAGTACCTATCTAGGTACCTACCTAGGTAGTAAGGAGTACCTACTCCGTCCGTCTGGATATTGAAACTTTTTTTTTTTCAAGAAAAACATCGGCAACCAAGGGAGCTTGCTAGCGGGCGTGCCATATCTATTGATGTACAGGGCGCGTGCAGCTACACTATGTACGCTAGCTCGTTCAGTTTCGCTTGGGCAATTTAAATATGTTCTTCGAAGTTGACCATGGTTTCTCCGAAAGCTCACTGAAGCCAAGCCATTATTACTACGATACTTTGCTACGGTACTAACAGACCCTTGATAGCCTCATGATTTTATATCGGGAAACCCCTCAACCTAACAGTCTCGAGTTTCGCAACAGGCCAAGCCAGACGTAAATGATGGACCTACTATGCTCACATGCTGCGCTTCCTTGCGATTCAAGCCTGCCATCCAAACATGCATCAACTCGATAGACAATATTACGGCTCTACCCATGGTACTTCTCCACCAGGATTTTGGCTCTTGCAATGTCATAATCCATGAAGCGACTGGTCATCTTAATGGGGTCGTCGACTGGGTAGAAACCGAAGTGTGTACTCTATCCAATCCCTGATAGGGAAGCTTCACCTGGGCAATGGTTGGACGCTGTTTGGAGACAAAGCCGCTCTTTTCTGGGAAACCGTCGAGCAGGAGATTGGTGAATTGTCAGTTAAACAGCTCCGGGCTATCAAAGCTGCAGGAGTTTTTACCCGTTGGCCTATCTATTGTGTGCTCCGCACCGGGCCGGGGCCGGGAAGCCATCTTGGTTTCTAGTGTATGTAGAAGCGCCGCTTCTTTGGTGGTCGGATCATGCCCCACGGCCTCGTCCACGGCCTCTTCATCCTCGAGCCGTCGTTTCCCCGTCCTCCCGGTTGGCTTGGTTGCTGCAAGCTTTCCCGGTATCTGAATCAAAGCCCACTGGACCCGTAAGACTGACACGCCTTTAACTGAAGCTAAGATTCGCCTAGGACATGCATAAGTGGATCGAAGAGAGATAGGGAGAGAGACCGGGAAAAGCGACAGCTAAGATATAGCCTGCCAGGGTTTAGAACGGCCCTGGGACTTTGTCCAGGTTATTCTGGGGGGTCTGTGGTTGCGCGATATAGACCCACAAGATGTAGCTTCTCCGCGACCGAAATGCAACTAGAACAGCTGGGATCTGGAACAAGGGAGAGGGAATGCAAGTACTGAAATGGCCCGGGGCAACTTACCTGGAGGCCAGTGACTATTGCCCATTCGAGATATCAACGAAAAATCGAAGGAGTGTGTAGTCTGTGAAGGGGTCCCCTTGGAATACGTTAAAATCAAGCCCCTTTATTGGCTAACTCCATCGCGAACCGCCCGCACCACTTCAATACTTATCGAGAACAATAGCAAGGATTGCTGCGCTAGGATCCCGGCCCCAGGCTCTTCCTCCCCGACCGGCTTGGAATGGATCCAAGCCCGCTCCGCTCCGGCGACAAATGGCCTTTAAGATGAGTGCCATTTTTGGCCGCCGCTTTAGAGAATTTACTAAAGTCAGAAGACCAATGCACTTATACACGTATCATATACGTAAGTTCAATTGTGGCGAGCAATCTACGGGTACGCGTGTTGCCGTATCCTATTCATGTGATTCATTTCACCCGCCCGTTGGCCCTTTTCTTAAAAAAAGATAAAAAAAAAGATAAAAAAAAAGATAAAAAAAAGATAAAACTAACTCGAACGTTTGGTTTCAAACTTTACCCCCAAACGGATCAGACCCACTAAAATTTCAGTACTTGGTTGGTACCAATACAAATCGCGTTAGTGCATAAAGCCACAGTAAGTACCTAGGTAGGCCGTTAAGCCTTAAATCTGACTTCCTTAGTCGCCTATCTCGGTCGCTATCGGAGTGTTCTTTTTTTTTTTTTTTTGCTACAATGATTGTTCCCTTCGATAACTCGGCTTCTCTCTATTTATACTCAAGTCAGCACTACCCATTGAAATAAATTATAGACAATCGCTGATTTCGCGCCACTTCATGTACTTCTAAAAACATATGAAAGTGTATCCTGCTCTTTCTTTCCCTCAAGCAATAACGCGCCTCTTGGATGAAAACCGCCAGGTTCCTCAAAATGGCGGCATCCAGTTCTGTCTCTACCCCCGTCTTGGACGGCGTCTTTGGTATTCGTCTCGAACTCCTGCATTGGAAATCTCTTAATTGGCTGACCTCGAGAGCGTATGGTAGGCATCAATAAGCCGATAGGCATGAGCTCTGCGCAAGTCATCCGAGACTGCCAACACCACTTCAACCCCTCCGCTCTTTTCAAGCCGATGATAGACCAGGAGACCGCGAGCAGGTCGCGGGAATCAAACAACAGGAAGAAGCGGCGCGGGTTTGGCAAGAATGACATCCGAGTCAAGATGGGCCACGGCGGCACACTGGACCCCTTAGCCACAGGAGTGCTCATTCTCGGCGTTGGGAAGGGCACTAAGTCCCTACAGTCCTTCCTGGACTGCACCAAGACTTACGAGACGGTAGTTTTGTTCGGCGCCAGCACTGATACGTATGACCGCGTTGGTAAGGTTTTGAAGAAGACGGCCTACGATCATATCACACGACTCATGGTCGAGGAGGCCCTCAAATCATTCCGCGGCAAATATCAACAGATGCCCCCCATTTACTCCGCACTTAAGATGGAAGGGAAGCCCCTTTACGAATACGCGCGCGAAGGTAAACCCATACCGCGAGAGATCGCGACTAGAGAGGTCGACGTCTCAGAACTAGAGCTGGTGGAGTGGTACGAACCCGGCACACATCCTTACCGGTGGCCGCCAGAAGAGGCTACGAACTTTGAGAAGAATTTTGCCGAGCAGGTTTGGAAGGTTGAGAAGGATCAGATGACATCGAAGAACCTCACTCCTGAAGAGGAGGAAGCTGACACGAAAGCTCGGAAAGAACATGAGAATTTTAAGAGGAAAGCCGACGAGAATGTCGATGCTCTCGTATATGACCGACTCAACAAACGCAAGAAGCCCGACAATCAGAAGGATGTCCCACTGATGTCGGGGGCTTTGGGCGAGATGCCCCCTGCGGCCCCTAAACCGGGCAAAGGGTCAAACCTGATACCCGAAACTCCTGTTACGGATTCGCCTCCTTGGGAAGACAAAGGGCCTCCTGCAGCAAGGATCCGAATGACGGTTACATCTGGTTTCTACGTACGGAGCTTCTGTCACGATCTGGGGGTTAAGGTTTCCTCTTCCGCTATGATGGCTGAGCTCTGTAGGAGTCGGCAAGGAGACTTTGTTCTCGGTAGCTCGAACTGCCTGGAGTTCTCTGATCTAGCCAAGGGTGAAGATGTTTGGGCTTCACAAGTGAAGTCGATGCTGGACCAATGGAACAACAAAGGGCCTACAACTAAGCCCCGGTCACCTTTACGAGCGACAGAAAATAAGTTGTCGCCTCGCGCTAATAATCATGACAAGTCGTCTCGACGGGGGTCACGGCCGCCTTCGCCATAGATGAACCAGGAGTGAGACCAAAGTATATGGAATCAACCCGGGGAAATAACATTTACACCTACTGCTCAGTTAGATGCTGGGGATAGAACTTTGGAAAGGTATATTGGGCTTTCCATTGGCGCTAACGAAGATAGGCTTCCGATAATTGCATTTTTTAGCATCAGCAAGGCGTTGAGGGACGTCTCGGTTTAGAACCGATGTGAATCTATTCTAGAATTCAGCCGCTATAGCTCGTTACCCCTTATATCCCATGTGATTACCAACTACCACATACAAGCGATTGATTTCATGTACCAATTAGATTCCCTGCTGGGCGGAGTCTACTCACTGAGTCGAACGTTTGTGTCGCCGTGTTTGCCGTAACGTTACCTATTGAACAATCCGTGCACAATACACGGTCCCACTGATACCCTAAGGACTATGGCATATCCGGATACTCATAATTTCTTTCTCTCGTGCCTCACGCTTAGCAAACTGTCTATAGTATATCGTAACCTAAATAAATACCTGACCGCTACCATTTCTAGCGAAGGATAATCCTATAGTTAGTTTCGCGTTACTTGCCCACCTAGGTACAGCAAATTTCGGATGACCGTTTGCGAAACTCCAAGGGACGCAAGCCCGTCTTGTATATGTAGTCATGGCTGGCTACTACATAATCTTCTCACTAATTCCAAGAATCGTTCATATCGAGAAGGTGAGGGAGGTATTTGAACTCCTTGAACTAGACAAGTGTAGCATATTATATCTCGCTCACTTGAAAGCCACGGCCCTGAATTACCACAAGCGGACACTTATTCGTCAGATGGCAGCGACCTGATCAGATCCTCGAGCGTCCTCGGCAATTTCATCAGCCGCGCCCTCGCGATCCTCTCCCGGCTAGGGACCCAAGCCGCCGGCACCTCGACGGCCCCTTCTCTCCCCAGCATCATCTCGGCGGCCGCGATGCCGCACCGGGGCGCCACAGGCATGCCGTGGCCCGTGAAGGCGGCGCTTATCCACAGGCCCTCCGCAGCGTCCTCCGCATCATTTGCGTCACCCAGGACCCCCGCGGGCACGCGCCCGACCCAGGGGTGGCCGTCGCGCGAATAGCCCATGATCCCCGTCCACTCGTACGTCGCGCGCAAGACGTCCTTCTCGGGCTCCGAGCCGGGGAGGAGCTTCACCGCGTGGTTGAGACCGCGGTGCAGCGCACGGCTGATGAGCGGGTTGATCGCGTCGTCGCGGGATATCCCCTCCTCACCCTCCGGCACGGCGAACCTCTCGCCGCCCAGGACGAGGCTCCTGTCCCTGGTCCCGGCCCCGATCTGCGTGTCGTCGGGCCCGCGATGGATCAGGTACTGATCGCTCGCATCCTTGGTCCACGCGTAGCTATGCGGCAGCTGTATGGCATCCCGCGGCGGATCCAGGGCGCATATCTGCCCCCTCACCGGCACTACGATGTCCGTGAGCCCGGGCAGCAGATACGACGTGTACCCGTTTGTGGCGAGAAGCACTTCCCGCGCCAAGACCTCGCCCCGTGGCGTGTGCGCGACCCATGACGACCCGCGGCGCTCGAGACGCGTCACGGCCGTATTCGTCTGTAGATTGAAGGCCGCGGCGTCGTTCTCGCTGAGCAGCCTCTCCAGCGCCCACGCGACGAGCTTGTAGGGCCACAACTTGGCCGCGTTAGGCTGAAAGACGGCGCCCAATGCGTCGGGCACGTGATTGGCCGCTAGTTCTTCGCGACCCGTGATCAGAACCGCTTTGTCTTGGAGGTCCGGGGACTTCTGGAGACGCTTGATCTGCTTCTTCGCGGCCTCGAGGACGTCCTGCGAATAGATGGCGTGGATCCCGCCGACCACGTGCCAATCGCATGGGATATCGTGTTCGGCGACCAGGTCTTTGATCAGGTCAAACGTCCCGAGCTCGAATCTCGCCACTTCTTCCATGCTGTCCCATATCGTGGGCTGGCAGTGACCCCCGTTACGCCCCGTCGCTCCCCAGCATGCCTCCCTCGCCTCGAGCATCACCACGCTTCGCTCCCCGGCCACCAGCTCTCGGGCGGCGAATGTACCACTTATGCCGCTGCCGACAATGATGACATCGGCTGTGGCAGGGAGTTCTTGAGTTGTACGATGGTTCAATAGCACCTTCGAAGGATCGCGATGCCAATATGAATGTGTGCTGTTTGGGCTAGGTAGCCCGGCCCGCTTGGCCTGGGGCTCAGGGGGAAGGGCAATGACGGTCATATCTACCTCAATCCGGGGATTGCCGAAGATATAGGTGATATGGAGAAGGGGTTCTCTTAAAATCTCATTGCAAAATTCGCTTTTCAATATATATCAGGTGTGAATAGGCAGTGTCTGTTCCCTCCATTGAGTGTCTAATTGGATCAATGATCGAAGCATGGATGCCCCCGCACATCACGTTGGGATGGATGGTGGAGACTAGCCGACCACCTCATGCGACTTATACTCTTGTCCTGTGGAAGGGAACCCCCTATCTGTGCTCGTAATTCCAAAATAGTTTAATCTAAGAAAACAACACTTCTTGATATATACAGAATTATGTCGGTATGCGGGACAATACTGATGAATGGAGCCTGTGGGATCTTGACTAATATGCCATTGTGTGCAAGCTTCACGTTTTGCACCAGCAGCATATGATTTTGCGTAACTACGCTTACTCGGTGGTGGTCATAATCCGTATGCTCGGTTCAATACTTCAGTAAGCCAACCGATCGCGATAATGTATTCCCTCCTATTCTAATCAATCAACCATCTCAATTAGTTATTAGGCTACCTAGGATATCTGGATCCCACCTACCTTCAATCCCCTGCCTGGTACCTGCATTCTTTTGAGGAGTCACTGACGACGGGTAGAGCGGCGGGAAATGGGTGAATGTGATGTGCAATAACTGACAACGCAAAACGATCGTATATCGTTGCCGAGTCGTCATTTATCATTAATATCATTAATCGTATAAATAACTATAATACCACACTTCCTGGCAAGAAACGAAACCAATCTCTCCAGAGAGTTCTTCGTCCAAACTCGGTTACGATTTGGACCCTAATGAATGACATCCCAACCATGAACATGTAGGTCTCGATAATCTGACTTGGATCGCACCCCCACCTTCCTCGCTCAAACTTTAAGCTTCAAATCGAGAGTCACTAGCGCCTAATGCGCTGCGTGTGGCTGGACCTTGGGGAGTTATCTACTGTGTGTTTCTCGTAAAGTCCTGTAAACCTGCGTCAAACGTAGCTGTCTGAGGCGGCGGCGATAAGCTCTTCTCCCACTCCTTGATAAAATTCGAAGTCGTACTCTTGATCTTGCTAGGCGCAAGACGGTTCAGGATAGCTTGAGGCAGTTCTTCAAGCTTACTGGCACTCTTCGGGGATGATAGTTGAAGTTCGCCTTTCGAGCGTTCATGTTTTCTGTTCTCATCTCGCATTAGAAAGCTAGAGACCACTTCTGTTGCGTTTGTGCGCCGTGTTTCTTGCTTTACACGTCGCTGAATGGCTTGTTCTTACAATGAAGTATCGTTCTCATCAGCCTTCTCGGATATGGCTGGAACGGCATCTCCGTTTACAGTGCTTCCGCTCCAACGCGATGTTTTCACGTTGGGTGTGTCCCAGCTTGACCAATCGTCATCGTCAAAGTTGTCAAAGGTCAGCGGTGTCCACGAGAAATGTTTTCGTGCTCGAAGTTCTGGCCTGGATGCCGTTCGCCGGTGCTGAACGCGATCGCCAGAACTGCTCGTAGACGATGTGCTTGGGCGATCTGATGGGGAGTCCAGCTCTGGGGGGAATGGAATGCGGCCGCGGCCCGCCGTCGATGCGCGTATCGTGTCCTGATCGCCATCTATTTTATTGGACCTTAACCCAATCCCAGTAGTTCGATTTGTCGTCCCTGATATGGCTTCGTCGCCCACAGTTGCTTGCCTTAAGTCTTCGACAAAGGTCCAAAGACCCTGCTTGAAGTCATTGGCAAGCTGCTTGACACCGGTAGATTGCGGAGTGCTTTGATACGGCGCCCATGTAGCACGTTTGTTCGCGGGATAACGAATAGAGGTGGGTGGAGAACTAATAGCCGAATCTGGTGAACGAATGCTATCCTGCTCCTCGTGGATCGATGCGTCTCCGACGGATCTGGTGGGCGATAGCAAGGATAGGGTGCGCGCGTGGCTCCCACGAAAAACGGTCCTTTTGTGTCGCTGGGAGTTTCCTTGACTTTGTGCAAGCAAGATGGCTTTTCTTCTCTCAAGCTCGCTATTGCGCTTTATTGCCGGGCTACCCTCGCCGCCACCACGCAGACTCGCAGCTGGCGCAAGAGCTCGGAGAGGCTCAGCGGTTGTGTTTGGCGGTCTCTTTTTGCAGGCTTCTGATATGGTCCACTGTCTTTGCAGCTTTTTCAGTTCTGCCTCGGCTCGTATTAGTTCTTCTCGCAATTCCAACACACGGCGTTCCTGTGCTGCGATGGCAACGATGAACTGGTCTGAGTCGACGGGAGAATTGAAGGTTACAGTGTCGATGGGCGTTGGAGGCACTGACGATGTTGGCGTCGGTCTCGAAGGAAGACTGTCGGGTAGTGCAATAGGTAATGTTAACGAAAGTCGGTTCGCATTCCGAGAGGTGGGTGACGTAGAGCGAATAGAACATGTGTCGAACATCTCACTTGGGGGTGGCGGCTGCGGCGGAGGCATGGAAGACGACGTCGCGTCCACAGGGTTGGACCCATCTTCTTCAACCTCACCGCTCTCGCTAGCCCGAGAGGAAGGAATAGAGGCGATAGCTTGTGCCTTATCTTCTGGCCTGAAGTCGACGCTAGAGACAGTCAGGACTGCGTCGAGGGATGCAGCCATAGTAGGCGACGCGCGCGACAAACGGCGTTCCAGGCCCATGTCTGCCCAAACGGTTGGTCGGAGACGTCTCTCAATACAACGATAATTAGAGGGTTCGCGGGCTTGACCAGACCGATAATACGGAAAAAAAGTGAACGGAGCCCTGGGGACACGACGGTGCCGCTGTCTCGTGGAATCGGATGTTCTTCTAGAAGATAGAGCACTGGTTATGCTGGTGAGGCGCCTGTCATTGAAAAGAGCGAAGGAAGAAGATGTAATCAAACAAATTGGTAAAAGCTGTTTTTGTTTCATAGACAGATGAAATGAACTGCAGCGACTGCCACGTAATCTGCCACCGGCGCCCAGGGCTGATGGCAATGATCAGTGCGCGATGACTGCGATTTGCAGCGGTGAAAGAGAGTGAGAACGCGCTTGATAGCAGCGTTGTTAGGAGATTGAAGGAGATTGAAGGAGTCCCGGGAGGGTACTGCTGCAGTGAGATGGTGGATATGCTGGAATGGTGGGTCGGGGACCTTGCAGCCAGTGCCCCCTGGCAATTGGTCTGCCCTGTCAGGTACATTTCTTGGCACGGGCCCCACGACCGTACTTGCACCAAAAACGGTAGAATAGGGGGTAGATTAGTACCTAGATCAATACAGTACAAACAAAGTGCTTACGCCGTTAACATATGTACCTAATTTTCTTTCTCCTGTGTTAGTAACTAGGTACCTTACTTACTGTGTGTTCTGGAGTGCAAAAGTAGGCTGCCCCGGCAACGCCCTGTGAGCCTGCGCATGCATCTCCTCAATTATAATATGCCCGTTGCCATCGCCGCCGACAGCCTTTCCCTGCTTTCCATCCTCGTCAATCAGGACTATAACTATCTCGCTAAGCCCGGCTGTCTTCTTTAGGCTAGGCAACATCTGCCTAAGGACAGATACCTCATCAAAAACTAGCTTACGCTCCAGCACCTTATTCTCTTGCTCGCCCGCCTGGAGACGTCGCCTAAGGGTTTGTACAAACGGCATGGCTTTCTTCATCTCGCCCATCTGCGCGACTTGGCTGTTCAAAACCTTCTCGTCCCTTATTGAATGACAGTTTGTGTCCCAGGAGGATCGCACAAGGTTCACATACTTTTCCTGCCAGGCCGGGAAGTTGCTGGCAACGAAGATGGTCAGCTTCTTCGGCTTCTTCGAATCGAATGCGAGCTCTTTGCCCTTGGCCTTTCGTTTCTGCTGGACCGCCTCTGCCGAGTTTATATTGTTTGATACGTCGCGGACGTACTCCCGCACGGCGGTAAGAACCGCATCTGTCGGGGGGACAACTGGGTAGCGTGCATAGTGGATAGATTCGGGTCTCTTTAGAATCTCGAGCCAGATATATTCAGACCAGTGCGGTGCTATCACGCAGAGCAGAAGGGCCTGTAGCTCTACGTAGCGCAGTGCCAGATCCTTATGCATCTTAATATCAGCCGAGTTACAAGATTCCCGATAAAAGTCACGGGCATTAATGAAATCGTAGAATCCTGCTTTAAGGGCTGCCTTGTAGTTGGTTGCCTCGAAATTTTTCTGCGCTTCGACAACCAGAGCGTTCATTTGATTGTTGAAAAGCGCATCCTGAAAATCGTTCAACTCGCCGTTTCGAAGTTGATCCTGATCTTCGACAATCCTCTCGCACCATTCGCGAAGATTATACAGGCGCAGAATGTTGTTATCAGCAACATTCTCTTCAAAGTTGGCATCGGTAACACTATCGCCGGCGTCGGCAAGGGTAATCCGCGAAGCATCCGCGCCGTACTTGCGGATCATGTCGTTGAGGGTCATAAAATTGCCAGTAGACTTGGACATTTTCTCTCCATTAATAGCAAATGACCATTGATGCGGGTAGCTTTCGGCCAGTGCTCCGGTTTGAATATAGCAAGGTGAATGTAGATGAAGAAAGTCATGTGGTTGGGGAGTAAGTCCTTCCCGGATACAGAGAGGTCCAGAGGATACCAGTATTCGAACTCCCGCCGCATGGTCTCAAGAGTATTCTTGGGTATCCCGGTGGTTGATTCGAGGTCATCACCAAAGTCCCGAAGACAGAAGACGTAATCCCACGCCGAATCGGTCATTTGCTCAGGACAAATGTTGCTCGTACCTTTCTCCTTCCCAAAAATGTCCTTATGAAAGATGTGTGCTATAGTGTAATAACACATATATATGGTTGAGTCCGACAGGCTTTCGACCAGGAATTGCGAGTCCCAGGGCAGTTTTGAACCAAGGCCGTATGATCTTGCGCAAGCCCATTGGTTAAGCCAATTGAGAGCGCCATTGAACGCGCGCTTTGTCTCGTTGTGAAAAGTGTTCATACCCTTTCCATCGGTGTTACCGACCCACTCAAGAGCAGCTTTCTTCCATGATTCCTCGCCATAATCTAAATACCACTGATCCAACAATGCAACGATGCAATCGTCCCCGGACCTGCTAATAACCTTCCTCTCGGGCTCTGAGTAAGGAAAGGCTAGCCCGGCATCCATGAGCTGCTGTCTGATCTTCGGCTTCGCCAGCTGAACCGTCTCCCCTCGGAACTCGCCGACTTTCAGAGTGCCTTGATAATAGCCTTCTTTGTAAGCAATCTCTTTGGCTTTCTCAAACTGCCTGAAGTCCTTTGGGGACGTGATCTTGAGTTCCTGGACTAGGACGGGAGCGCAGAGGTCGCCGTACGTGGGAGTAGCGATGATAGGATATATTTCAAGCCCTACCCACTCTTTTTTGATTCCGTAGTAGTCTGCTTTCTTCGCGAGGTTCGAGACGGTGATGAGGTCGCCGGGACTGTCTGATGGCACCGACGTAACAATGCCGGTGCCTTTTGAAGGGGCGATAGTCTCCATGGGAAGCACTCTAACACCATTATTGTGGAGGGAGAGGGGGGCATTAACTAGACATCCCACGAGCTCAGAGCCTCGGATGTCGGCAACCTTTTCGATTTCGGCGTTCTTAGTGAAGATACCTTGATACGCCATATTCCGTGCGGCGCGATTCGTAGCAATGTAGTATTCCTCTTCGGAGGCCTTAAAGATGCCATAGTCAACCGTCGGTCCGACGAAGCAGCATGTTTGGCCATACATAGTTTCCGGTCTGAGGGTTGCCGCTATTAAAAACACGTTGGCATTGGCGGGGAGCTTGCCCGTCTGGGCCTCGTTCGCTCCAGATGCCCATTCGAGGATCTTCAGTTTGAGTGCGGTATACTCCTGCGGCCCAACAGCCTCTCCCTCCGACCTATCATGATCCATACATGGTTGACCATCCTTGATGGAGTAAATGGTATACCGTTTGCCGAATTTGATCTTCCCTAAATCTTTAAGGCGGCTCATCTGCCAACGGACAAATGCATCATAATATGGGTTGGCGTCCGTCGTCACCTCCAATCAATCCGTGCGCCAAAGTTGGCAAGATCTCTCCGGCACAAGTCTGGGAAAAACTCAAGCCAGTGTTTAGGGTCCGCGAAAAGATGAATGTCCTTCGGAGGGATGCCCATAGTAAGCATGATTTGGAACTGGAATTTGAGCTTGGCCATCTTTGCAGCAGCCTTACCCTTCTTGGCGGTAAACTTGGACGGGTCTTCTTTGGTTTTGCTCACGGCTTCTGCTGGAAGCTGTTCCTCATTCGCTGCTTCTTTGTAATTCTCAAACTCGCGTCCGAACATGGCCATCTCGTTAACCAGCTTGTCTGCACAGGCCTTGATAGGCATTCCGGTGCAATGGAAGCCCATGGGGAAGAGAGTGCGTTTGCCCTGCATGCGTGCGTAGCCGACCGCAAACTCGCTCTTACTGACGGAGAAACTGTGGCCGGCATGGAGAGTACCGTTCATGTAAGGGTAGGCCATGATGCCGAAGTACTTCGGGTGCTTCTTGTGCAGGTCGCTAGTGGATGTGGTGCCGAGGGGCAATTCTTCGCGAAGGGGAGTGTTTGCGTGGAAGAGACCACCTTCCTCCCATTTCTGTTGGTATTTCTTCTCGACCGAGATAAGGGAATCGCGTTTTTCGGTCTAATGAAGCATCAGAAAATGGAAGCAAAAGCACAACTGACGACTATATGGTGGTTGGGTGCCTCACGCCTTTTAATTCCTTGGCCATGGACTTGCTCGCGGACATTAGACCCTCTAGGGCCTTGAATTGTGGACTGAAATCCATGGGGCAGTCAGGTTATCGATGACAAAAGTAGGTGATTATCTCGGGTGCTCGGAAACGAGATGAATGTTGATTTGTGTAGGGAGGGCTGGTTCACGGAGGCACTTGCTTTTTATTATGAGTCATCTGGCTGTGTCACAGTGGTTATTGCTGTAGCAAAACAGCTTAATAATAGCGCCTTTTAAGGCAAGTTCACATATAATTTGCGGGTTGGGATTTTCAGATTTACAACTCTTATCAGGGTAAGTTTTTCGAACACACGAAGTACACCGCACGCCAAGTGCAGTACCATATCATCAAAAGATAGAACGCAGCCACTGTTTTCTCCTTCATGAATGTCTACCTTATAATGTCGCTCGGTTTTACATTAGGGTCACAGGATGTTGGTTAGGCTCGTAGTTATTTTAAATTTCTTTTCGAGACTGCGAGAACGAAGCCAATGTTATGACTACTGATATACTGGGCCCTCCAGGACATTTTCCAGTCATGATTGAGATGCTTCCGCCTAAGAGAGACGATACAACGAAAAGTTTACCAGGCCAGATGAGTTACGGAGACGAAGCACACATACAGAAGAGGTAAGCCATCCCTTGATCAGCATAACACTCTTCCCACCCCCTCCACCAATCTCAGCTTGTTTAAATCGACTGCGTATTTCCCCTACATATGTCAGTGCGTTCACCTTTTGTATCGTAACACGTCAATTGGTTGTTAAATACAAACGCCACTGAGAGTTGCCACGGCAACATTCTCTGGAAATTACAGGTACCTGTTGTATATAATCATCATAATTCTAAATCTTAATTAAATCCGCTTCGATACCTTGGTCAATCAATCATAGTCAACCTCTATTCTGATCCACTCCTTCGTAAGAAATACTTACAACCATGGCAACTCACATTCTCGAGACTCAGTTGGAGCATTTATCGATCAACGATGAGAGCAAGAAGGACACAAATTCATCAAAAGTGAGAAAGAACTATCCGTTAAGACTACACTTTCTCGGCAACGCTAACTTACTTCTTCATAATAGATCGGAACTACCTCGACTTTTCACTCGAACAATTCAGGCCAGCCAAACCTACTAAAAGTCGCCCTCCAAAACCAATTACGCAATGCGCCGGCAGCGTCTGCTCGCAAAACAGTAGTCGAAACGACGACACGCTCAAAATTTCCTATTGGCACGCATAAACCCGAGTGTGTATCAGCTACTCTCGTCAAACAACCGGCGATAAAGACGTTCCACCTGGGAATGTTCGAAATCGGCAAGCCCCTCGGCAAGGGCAAGTTTGGTCAGGTATACTTGGCGCGCGAGCGCGAGCACAAGTTCATCTGCGCACTAAAGGTGTTATACAAGAACGAACTACAGGGTTGTGCCCAGGTACAAGTGCGGCGCGAAATAGAGATTCAAAGTAATTTACGCCACCAAAATATCCTCAAATTATATGGTCATTTTCATGACGCTAAACGGATCTTTCTTATCCTCGAGTTCGCCGGCCAAGGAGAGTTCTCGCGAAGTTGCGTGTCAATTGAATTATCGGAGTGGAATTGAACCAGTGCTTTCACAAGTGAGCTTGCCAGGGCTGTTCAAGTGATCTGTTGCCTTGTTTTTTTCTATCTCTATTTCGTAAATCTAAATCTCCATTTTATATGTGTGTGAGCGCTCCCGGAATAACCTCGGATCGCTCCTCCGGAGCGTCCGAAGCTATTCCGTACGCTCGCTAGTATGCACGCGTACCAATTGGTCTGGCAAGCTCACATACAAGTGAGCTCGTGAATTGGTGTGGTAGGCGCTCCGTCACAAGAGTTATATAAGCACTTGCGCGAGGTACAGCGGTTCCCAGAGTGGAAAGCAGCACAGTATATTGCCCAGATGGCATGCGCATTACGCTATTTACACGGCAAGCATATCATACATCGCGACATCAAACCGGAAAATGTCTTGGTCGGTATTTATGGCGAGATCAAAATATCAGACTTTGGCTGGAGTGTGCATACACCGAGCAACCGCCGGAACACGTACTGTGGAACGCTTGACTACCTTCCACCTGAGATGGTCAAGGCAGGCAGCTCAGGTAATCCATATGATGAAAGGGTCGATCTCTGGTCATTGGGTGTGTTAATGTACGAGTTTCTGGTGGGAGAGGCGCCTTTTGAAGACACCCCTATTATGACGACCAGGAGAATCACGAAAGGAGACGTGATGATTCCGTCATATGTTAGCACTGAAGCTAGGGACCTAATCAAGAAGGTTGGTGGTGCCTCAAAATATTTAACCATTAAGCGCAACATTAACATCACAATAGCTACTCGTTGTTGACCCTAGAGGGAGACTACCACTCCAGAAGGTCCAGCAGCACCCCTGGATCGTCAAGCACTGCCAAAACGGTAAGGTAGCTGCGGTTATTGAGAACCGCCGAGCATGATGATGGAGTGTGATCATAGGGGCATTGAAACGACCTGGGTTGTTTACCTACCTTCGTGTCCTAGCTTTATGAGAAATATTACATATACACATCCACGGCTAGAGACAACCACTGAATTCGATGGAGAACTAATCGATAAAATAGAACGCAAAATGAATTGAGTAGAAAACATAAGGAAATCGGCAAGAAAAGCTAAAGAGCGTCTGTATAGCTAGGTGTGTAAGTGGCTAAGTTCTTCGAATAATTCAGTAAGGTGGTCGGCCCTCTTTAAGATATACGAAAAATCAGGCCCTTCTATTGGCTGAATCCAAAGCCATCCGCAACACTTCAGCATCAGGCATCGGGCGGGAAGTTTCTTGAGCACCTAGACATTATGCCCTGGGAGGGATACAGCTACCTACGTATGCTAGTTTCCATTCCAAGTATTTCCCTCCCTCGATCACGCGTTAGAGAACGAGTAACTAGTGGACTCGTCTACATCTCCCCATATATAGAGTTTTTTTCTATCGTAGTGCGAATGCGGCTGATGTGGTAAATCGAGATATACGTTCGGTCAATTCTCATGCCTCGTGCACTCACTGGCACTGCCCGAGTTGATAGCGTAGCTATAATACAAAGGAAAATACAGACAGCGCATACGTATTACCATCAATACCGAAACACGATTAGAAAAATCATACAAACATCCCAGGTCATGGTACCATAATCAACGGTCAGATGTTGCTTGCATGAGGGCGGGTGAAAGGGGTACGGCTTTCTTGTTACTAAAAAAAACTTCAGTAACTAATACACATCTAATCAACTAAAAGACCCCGGTAACTTATTTGTAATTAGTTTTAGTAATTATAACCTTGATTAAGGTAATCCTCATTTGTTGGAGAAAATCAGTGTATGTCTACGTATGTCAGACATAACTTGTTCTTTTGTACTAATGGTCATGAGTGGCTAACGCGCATAGCTCCTACTGTAGGGATGAAGACGTTGCACCAATGGGATGCTCTAAATAATTTCCTGGTTTACTAGCTCTGGAGGTTCGACAGTAGTTCGACAGGAAGGCACGAAGAAAGAATTTGATGTCACGGTATTCGACTTATATGACCGTGACGGCACTATAGCTATTAGTTTTCGTGGGTCATGTGGGAAAATTCGGTGTGTACAAGACATAATGTGCTTCATCTACTATTTCTGCATATAATGTACATACTTGTCTTTCTCTTGACAAAATGTTTCAAAGATGAATATTATTAGAATGGAATGACACGTATAATTTCGTACTGGCTTCGCAAGGTTCTCTGGGCCAAGAGATAAGGCTACGAGTAGGTGTCTTTTTGAAACTCCCACAAGAACATATAAACAAGAATGCACCTTCATCCTCAAACGCACGGCCAGAGTACCCGACCCGCTATGCCCTCCCAACACCGGTAGAGGATAATGATACGGTATACAGACCACCCTTTAAATTATTAGATTGAGATTGAAACAATTGAATAACAGTTGATTCTACGTACATGCTGGCCTGTGAGGGTGCGACACTTGAGCGTAACGTCACAAAATACCAAGAAATCCACCAGATATTAAATGTGCAGTAGGACGTACTCTAAACGGAAAAAGGGAGTATGCGGCGTTACGTGGAATCTCAAAGATTATTTATTATGAATCCAAGATAAATAGCAAGTTGAATTTTTTTCGTTTGAGATGAAATAGCGCGACTATCTTCAAATCATCCATCCCACAACTTCACGGATCCCTGGCGTTTGTTGTTGTGGGTGTTCGGCGTGTTATTTTTGCCACGGAACTAGTTGAGACAAAGTGACTGTACTTGCGGCCCAAAGGTTGCACAGCCAAGGATGGGGTGTCTTGTCATGAATGCGCTAAAAGGGCGTCTGCAATCGCCAATATGGATTGTGATATTGACACAATGCAGTTGTTCTGTTCTTGTTTACCGGTTGGTTTTTCTCTGTACTCGGCCCTCGGTCCTCGCTATGCGGGAGCCTAGGGAAGTGAGCTGTCACATCGTCGAGGTCACTTTCGCAGAGCAAAAGAACAACAGTCCCACTCATAGCGTCAGCTCCGAACGCCACAGATATCAGGTGGAATGAGAGCACAGACTACAGCCTTCTTGAACTAAGACCTGCGTCCTCCTTGCAACGAATTCGTTTAGTAGTATATCGATTCAAAAATCACGGCGCGTAATGAGCGATTTGTCAGTCGATCGCGTGAGTCACCTACTCACGCTTCATGTGCTGGTCTACTCTTACAGTCTGGTCTTCTGCGACGGCCGATCATGGCGAGTCCGCAGAAACGAAAGTGGCAGCCAGCAGACGACCCTTCTCAAGAGTGCCCCCTAAACAAGAAGGGAAAGTCTGGTAGTGTAGCTCACAAGCCTTCCAACTTTCCACCCGAATTCTACGATAACCTCTCCAAGATCTGGCTTACGCATCGTGCGTTGCGAGAACTTGACCGGCGAAACGGTTACAGCACTCCCCCGAAGCCTGTGACGCCTCAAGAACGCGTCGAATATTTAACACAAGCCACAAGAAAGGCCGGTCTAAAACTTGCCCGGTTTGTAAGAGCAGGTGGTCCAAACCTTTGTGATCTTCGAGGAGTATGCTTCCATTGCTCAACCTTCTGCTGTCATTGACTGAGTAGCCTATCTAGTGCCAAGGCCCGACAAAAAGTGCGCATACGATGGCCTCATCAACTCCTTGCTCGGGCAGCAAGCAGACACAGTCGACCCAGAAGACCAACGTGACCTCCAAAAGCCGGCGGTCAACCCTGTACGATAGCAACTTTGCACAGCATTGTATCGACCACCACATCTACCCTCCTAATTACAAGATTCTTGACGGCAGCCGGACGCCGCAGCCGTCAAACGTGGAAGAAATTCGTCAGGCTTTGAAAGTTCAGAGTAATTTTCTCTCGCCTTCTAAGACAGCCTTCCAAATCTTTGTCGATCAGAACGATGAGGCCGTCTCGAAGGGTACGGTAATACGCAGTATAATTTCGACTATTACTGGCAATGTCGTTATTCCGAATGAGGCACATCTTCCCTTTATTAATTTAGACCCGATAACTGAGAATAGTATTGTCAACCCCACCCCCGATTTCTTCGACGGAGCTCGCTGTGAGACTATAGACAAGAAAGTAATACGAGATCTATATCAAGTAATTATACCGAACGAAAACGTAAGAGTTCCCGTAGCGCCCAATTTTTTCCTTGAAGCCAAGGGTCTCGCGGGGACTATGAAGGTAGCGCAAAACCAGGCGGTCCTAGACGGCGCGCACGGGGCTCTTATGATGCATGCCTTACAGAATTACCTTGTAGATGAACCTGTCTACGATGGCAACGCCTATGCATTTACTTCAACTTATATTGGCGGATACATGGTATTATATGCACATCATGTCGCTGCTCCCACCACGGCCGGACGGGGGCTAAACTATTACACCACTCGACTCAAAGGCTACTCTCTGCTCGATTATGAGGGTTACTCGGAAGGAATAGAGGCCTTAAGGAATCTTAGGATTAAGGCAAAAGAGGACCGCGACCGGTTCATTGGGATTGCCAATGGCAGAGCTCGTAGCCAAAGCCAAGAGCTCGCAGCAGCAAGCGTAGAAGGAGAAGAGGTAGAAGAAGAAGAAGAAGATGATGATGATGACGAAGAGGAGGAGGAGGAGATCGAGGCCTCAACAGCCCTTGTGACGAGTTTACGTCAAGTTTCACAACAGCTCAGCCGTGAAGATCAACTACTTTCCCAGCGTCTGCCCAAGAAGCCACGCAGCCCTCCCTCTCCCTCATCTCCTCGGCAACACAAGAAGCGTGGACACGTTCAAAAATGGACCTCTACAGTAGTCTAGTATGATAGTTATAGAGCCACTTCACTGCGTACTATGTATGTAGTATTAGTTGCCCAGTCGGTCGTACGTACCTAAGGTTAGGTACATGTATGTAGTAGTATGTGGTACTAGACTACGTGTTCCAGATGGCGCCAGTTGTCAAATGAGCAATCCGTAATATGTTTTGTGGGTTCCGGGGCCTTTTGGCTAATCAGAGCAAAACCAATTGATTTCACTTTGAATCCCTTTGTCTCACTTTCTATTCAGGTGACTTATTGGAGGCAATCGATTGGGCTTGCCTCGCTTGCCTCGCTTGCTTCCCTTCCTAGGCTTGTGATGGCTTTGTGTTCTCTGCTGCCTGCAAACATGATCTACCTATCGCTATCAGTATATATTGTCCCTTGACCTGGTGCCCTCCGATACCATTTCTTTTCGGCAACCCGTATCTCGTATCTGGAAACGAGATTCGCAATGCCATTTCCCTATCGGTATATATGTGACCTGCTTCAGCAGCTCGATGATGAATTGCGCAAAACCCCAGCCAAACAAGCGTCCTCTGAGGCAATCGTTCAGTCGTGGTTCCGACATCACCAGTCTCTCATTCACGCGCCTGCCAATGATGCCTGCGCCATACTATCTATGTTGCTGCCTGAAAGGAGGACGGATCGAGTCTATAACATTCAGGCCCCGAGACTACAAAGCATTTTTGGAAAGGCCTTGATGCTGGGAGCCTCGCGTGTGCTAGCACTGCGGAGATGGTCTGAGTCTGGCTTGGGTATAGACCTCGGTGACTGTGTTGAGTCTATCTTGCGACAGACGGTAAGTCCGCTTGCGATGATTGACATGCATCAGGTTCTGGACGTATAGCAAGACTGACTACTCATCTCTAGCCCAACTCTCGCGATGATACGACTCATCTCACCGTGGAGGAGATTGATGACGCATTGGGTCGTGTAGCAGCAGCCTGCAGATTCAGCTCGCCAGCTGTTCGAGCTCTGTATCGACAGTCCGGCGTGTGCGATCCAAATGTACTATTGGCCGGCATCTATACCCGGCTCAGTTCACGTGACGCAAAATGGTTCACGAGGTTGGTCTTGAAAAATTACCAGCCCGTAGTAATGAACGCCCACGTTGTCTTCCGCAACTATCATCCACTCTTGCCCCAAATGATGAAAATCAGAGACGATCTTTCTATCGCCACTACGTTTGTTCGGCATATCCTTGAGAAACCTGATGATCCGGGCGCCATTGCAAACTATCTCAAACCACGTCTCGGGACAAAGGTTGGAAGACAACCCTGGTTTAAAGGAAGAAGTATGAAGAATTGCATGGATATGGCGCAGGACAGAGACATCATTTGCGAGCAAAAAATCGACGGAGAGTACTGTCAAATTCATATTGACTTGCGCAAGACCCGCGACTGCATTCAAATCTTCTCCAAGAGTGGTAAAGATAGCACAGCGGATCGCGCTGGTTTACACAAGTCAGTTACACCGTTCTTAGTTTCTATATGAACTTCGACTAATGGAAATACAGGGCTATACGTGATTCTCTCAGCATAGGAAGTGAAGATTGCCCCTTTACCACAGGCTGTATCCTCGAAGGAGAACTTGTAGTCTATAGCACCAAGGTAAGTGTCCCTTGCATCCCAATTGAAGTTGACATGCACTAAAGCAAGAGGTAGGATCGCAAGATTCTCCCATTTCACAAGATTCGTAAACACGTTTCTCGCTCGGGATCGTTTCTGGGCACTGCAAATGACTCACAGTAAGTTGCTTATGATCGTTACAACGGGGTTGGAATTCACATGTCGCCAGGGCGCACCATCACGAACACTTAATGATTATATACTATGATGTCCTTTTGATTGACGACGAATCTCTACTCGGCGTTAAGAATAGTGAACGGTTTCGACGCCTGAGTGAGATGGTAACATGCCGAGAAGGCTACGCAGAACTTGTGACTCGGACTACCATCTGCACCTCCCGACCCTCGGCCGTACGGGCTCTGCGTGAACTTTTCGCACAATGCATTTCTACTCGTGGCGAAGGATTAGTGTTAAAGCCAGACGAGCCATATTTCGACTTCGCCACAACATTTAGGCGGTATGGTTGTTGCAATATTAAACTAAAGAAGGAATACATCCAAGGATGGGGCGATGTTGGAGACTTTGCAGTTGTGGGCGCATCATACGATGCCGCCAAGGCAAGAGAGTATAGACTACCCAACGTAAAGTGGACACATTTCTTTATAGGGTGTCTGGAAAATAAGGACCAAGCAAGAGCAAAAACCGAGATGCCCCGGTTTCGGGTGACGAATATTGTCGAGCTTACCGGTCCAACATTATCGGTATTCTGGTCCCAACGAAGTCCCATATCGGTACCACATAAGGAAAACACATTCATTCAGTTGGACTATACCGGGCGTCTTCTAGCAAAGAAACCGACGGCTATATTCCCAGACCCCTTAGTATTTGACATGCGTTGTTTTGGCTTCGACAGAGAGCCCAACACAAAATTCTGGAGCATGCGATTCCCACAGGTTAGCAAAGTCCATCACGACAGATCATTCTTGGATACCATCACCTTTTCTGAGCTGCAGGAAGTAGCTGAAACAGCAACGAATGTCCCAGATGAAGAAGATAGTCAGGAGATGCGACAATGGGTGAAAGCTCTCGAAACAATGGATCGTGGAAAGTTTTCGGTCGATGTTCTAAGCCAAGCGACCAGCTGTTCCGATTTTCCTCCTTCACCTTCATCAATAGCATCATCTCAATCTACTCCTCAACGGGCTAGATACCGTTTACCAACGGCTCCGAGGTCCTCAGCTGTAGACCTTGCGGTCGCTTCTGAAAAGGCTGAATTTATTAGTTTGACAAGATCAGTTGCGAATCATGGTAAACGACCAGTCACTGAGGGGTCGGGATCAAGTCACGCTGTCGTTAAGCGGCGTCGCACACTGTCTGCCCTATCTTCGGTGAACTCGTCGCAGCCAAGTACTCCAACAGATTCGTCGTTCAGCCACACGCAACACCGGGAGCCCCTTAGCCAGTTGGACCCAAATACTTCAGAGAAGCACCGAAAAGAAATCGAGCATCTTGCAGATGGTCCCTTATCAAACCCGTCGGTACAAGACGGTACTGACTTCCCTGCTGAGAAGCCTGCTTCCTCATCACCTGCCGCGTATTATACGGCATCAGAGATGGTTTCCTCTTCCCCTAGTAGAGCCACTGGAGCTCGACGAAACTCAGTGACAGCTCGGAGCGAACGAAAGATGAACAGCACCCCTTCGACATGCTGCTCTATTGCTGGCCACAAGTGCATTCTCGCTAGCCGCTCTATCCTACTGGCTCCCTGTATCTCGAGTTACGCCTGGATCACAGAAGATTTGCTCAAGCGGCATGGTATCGTCGACCCTCTTCTCGACCCGCGTGTGTGGAACAACAGGGACTCGAATACGAGCACCTGCAGAAGCGCCGGCAGCTCCGAGTGTGGGCCGACTTCCACATCTACGTCTGCGAAAAAACGCAAGATCTGTCTCGTTGAATTGAGGCGAGAGGAAGCGACAAAGGCCTTCTTGCAGAAGATCGAAGACGCTGACCTGAGAACAGATGAGGGTGAACGGGAGTGGGTTACTGTTTATAACTGGAAAGTTCGTAAGTAATTCTCGGAGTCCTTTTTCTTGTTCCAACAACTTTTAAAACAAGAAACTTTCTCTTTTGGGCCAATGCAGTGCCTGGAGGCTTCTGAAATTCTTATAATCTGCTCGAAATGGCGATAACTGACTCTGAGTGTTCTAGTGGAGTCCATTACGAAGCAGGAGGTGCAGGATAGGTCGGCACAAGAAAGGTCGGCGCAAGAAAGGTCGGCGCAAGAAAGGTCTGACCCTTGGGTAGACTTTTACGTGGGAGTCGCATAGGCGGGTGCATTGTTGACTTTTCTCTTCGAATGCATTACAAGTGCATTGCATTACGATACCCGGCAAAGTATGACATGGCATCATATCGGCGTTTGTATATTGTTTTTGTATATGTACTTAAATATATGGGAATGGGGAGAGGCGCTTCATAAGTAACTATTAGTGCAACACCTGAGCTCCAATTCGGGGCGAGAAGCGTTATCCCTGACTGAATATACATCGAAGATTAGCATAACATGTCAAATTGAGAATTATATTGTGCGGTGCATCTAACTCTACCATCAATGGACAGATTATTCTATAGGTATATCTATGTGGCCGAGAATTGGGGCATTTCCCAGCCGTTTTTCCCAATTCTATCCGTATCATGCCCCATGTGTTTTTATTACACATATGATCATTAGCACCAATGCACACAAAGAGTCCATTACCTCGTCACCCTCGGCTCCCCCGTGTATCCTATTCTTTCCCCAATCGGCTGTTTTATAGCTTTCCTATCGCTAGATTGCCCAGTATCTCACGGCTGGTGATGTAGAGCGTGCGCCAGAGGGTGGGGATGTCGAGCGTGGAAGAGAGGCCGTCGGCGAAGCCGAAGAACATCATGGGCGGGATCCAGCCGCGGGCGTACTCGAGCGCGAAGCAGCCCTCGGGCATCTTGTACTGCTTCACGGTGCCGCGGCGCAGGTGGTGGACGGACCCCGCGGGGAAGACCTCAGGCGTGAATTCGCCCGGCGTGTACGCCCACTGCTCGCCCGACAGGATGTGGAAGTAGTCGTCGGCCGTGTGTCGCCCCGTGTGTCCCTCCGTCCCGACCGAGGTGCCGAAGATGATGAGGTACTCGGTTATGCCTGTGGTAGGACCGTGTCAGTGTAGTTCGTCTATCTAGGTTTTGTTTGGCGTCTTCGAGGGGAAGTTTGCAACTGGACGGTCGTGCCCTCGGCAGAATGTGAGCTTGGCGCTGGGACGTTCACTTACTAGCATGGATGAGGTACATGCCGCCCATGGCGCCACCGGCATTGTTGAGCATCCACTCGTCGTAGTCCTTGTGCGAGTTGGCGTTGATGTGTCGCGGATGGGTCTCGGCGAGCTCGCTTATAATGTAGTTCACGATGGCGCCGGTGTCGTTGCCATGGGTCTGGACGCCGCGCTTCGCGAGGTCATGTAGCTCGTCCATCTTGAAGATGTAGAAGCTCTCGAGGTTGCGCTCCAGCAGCATGACGACGGGCGCGAAGATGCCGAGCACGATGGCGATGGTGGTCAGGAGACGGGTCAGCCCGCCGGACTCTGATGTTTTCGGCGCCATTGTGCTGCTACTGTGTGTTGCAATAATAGATTAAGGAGTGACAAGTCAATAGAAAATCATAAAAAAATCAAAGAGTTCAAGAAATGGGAAAATAAGCGACTATAAAGTAAAACATATAGTTAGATACCTTAGGGATTGAAGATTTGACAACAATTGTAAATACTCCGTAGTTAGTTAGGTAATTACTGTAATAGCACCGTATTCGTACTCGCCCTGGCTAGTCTAATCGTGGCGTAGGCGGCGTACAAAGTCGAAGGGCGTATCCAGGGACTTGGTCCAAGGGGTCGATTGCCGTCCCTTTCCTTCTTTCTAGCCCGCTTTCATACTAGCTGAATCGGTAAAGGATCCTCTCCGACACCGACACTTTGTAGATTGGCGCGCACTAACTGGTGGTGGGGCTTGGTGGGGCTTTACATCATTCCCCGACAAAAAGTTCGAAACAACTTCTGCTATCGCAAACCGAAACAACATCAACACACACAACATCACCAACCACCGGCGACAATGGCGCAGGTCCAGGCGCAGACGGCGGCCATACCAGGCCAACTCCTTGGTCCGTCCAACAAATATAGCGCCGGTCCCGGAACACACATCCACGAATCGAATCTCTACTCGTCACTGTTGGGCACTATCAGCATCACACAGCCGGAAAAGGCCCCCGGCCCCGCGAAGCGCATACACCGGATTGCGGCTCTAAACACGTCGAATGCCTCGTCCAGCGCAAGCTCACTACCGACTATATCCGTCTCTCCAGCCGCCGGCAGCACGGCCGAGCAGCAGGACAAGCGCGAGGTGCTTCCCGAAGTCGGCGATACAGTCTTGTGCCGCGTGACGCGCATCACGCCGCGCGAGGCCACGATGGCCATCCTCATCGTCGGCGACGCCGTGCTTTCGGCCCAGTGGCAGGGCGTGGTACGTGTCCAAGATGTGCGCGCCACTGAGAAGGACCGCGTCAAGATCTACGAGAGTTTCCGGCCTGGAGATATCGTGCGGGCGCAGGTGGTGAGTTTATATAGATGCCCGCCTACAAAACAAAAGACGAGTCTCGTGTGACGGACAGAAGCTGACGGAGGCCGTATCGGTTATAGATATCGTTGGGTGACCAGGCCAACTACTATCTCTCAACCGCAAACAACGAACTCGGCGTTATCATGGCGACGAGTGAGGCGGGCAATGCCATGCTTCCTGTTAGCTGGAAAGAGTACAAGGACCCCGAGACAGGCCTGGGTGAAAGCCGGAAGGTGGCGAAGCCTTTGTGAGCAGCAATCGGATTTGCCCACGATCCGTTCCTCTTTCAGCGATGAGCCCTGCGTACATGCTATCATCCCTACAACGACTTGACGTCAAAAAAGCCTCACAATCACTAGAGTCCTAGCTAAGGTAGAGTCGCTAGAGTCCTATTACTGTCCCAGATCTCTTTGATCCCAGAACCGGAGAAAAGCTGCGGCTCTTTACTAACCAATGTGAAGATGAGCCAATATAGTGCGTTTGCTACAGCACCGGATTTAAGGAATGATCAAGCCTTGAGCTGCCAACTGAGCAGATCATAGAAACATCTTCGATCCACCACCCCTGTAAGAAGGCCACAGACGGTTTCAACCCAATCACTGAAAATGGCCAAATAGAGAGCTTCCTGTATATATCATTCAGTATGATCGATCTCGCTTGCGGGTGCCTACCTGTCTCTAATGTGCCTAGGGGGGTACATACTTAGAGATTCACGGGATCCGGATTGGGAAACACAGGGATGTTCTCTCTATTTACACCTACCTCTACGACTGCTTTCAGGCCAACATGGAGACACCTGGCTCCTGGCGAGGTAAACAACGACGGATAGTAATCAACAACCATTCGACACTGTAACAACCATTTATCACGAGTATTTGTATGAATTTAACAGCGAAGCAAGTTAGATGAAGAAGTTGACCACTATTGATCTAAAACGAGGCGCAGCCGACTAAAAATGACATGTGCAAATTGGTTTCACGCCACCAAAAATAAATGATAAACCATGCGCACAGCCTTTTTCTTGGGAATGCTCAATACACTGGGAATGAATGCTATGACATGGGCTAAAAGTGGTTAAATGTTTTTCAATTCTTTTGTTTATTTGCAGAGCTAGTCTGCGGTGTCATATGCTCAGATTCAATGGCTAACACGCATCGAGTGTTCTACCTAATTTACTTCCTATTGTTAACCTTACCTAGGTACTTGCTACCCATGCAAGGGCCCAATAGTGATTGGATAATACATACCTAATGTAAAGACAGCAAGCAGTACGCAAAAGCGCCAACAACGATAACGGCGCTACGTTCACGAGAGCCGACACATCCAACTTACACCACTCAACCCAACTCAACCCGACCCAACCGACCCAAACGCCATGTCTACAACCATGACAATGACATTACCGCCGGCAACAACGACCCTATCAACACCAACACCCGAGGAACAATGCTGTCCGAACTGCGGCCTCTCGCTACCCGCCCCGTCCTCCGAGCCGCACGCAGCTCTCCTGCAAGCCCAGCGGCAGATCGAAGACCTGCAAGGACAGGTGCGTCTGCTTAACCAGAAGGCAACGGCCGCCGTCGACCGCTGGGCAGACTACGAAGACGAGCTCTCGCGGCTGCGCGCTGCGTCCACCAGCACGAATGCCACTACCACGACGTCTGCGAAGAACAACAGCAATAACAACAACAAGAACAACAACAACAACGGCAGCAGCAGCAGTAGTAGTAGCGGCAATAATAGACCTCACACTCCCGACCCCAGCGTCAGCACAAGCAGTCCGCGGTCCTCATTTCTCGGCGCCGGCGCCGCCTCGCGGATAAGCCAGCTATTATCCCCTCGGAAATCAGTAGCCGCCGCCATAGCCTCATCGACAACGACAACGACAACGACATCCAACACGAGCAAGGCGCTCCACCAGATCCAGAGAGGGGGTCTCTCGGCGTCGGCGCTCCCGTCAGGGCCGACGGACGGCGCGGCCGAGACGCAGGAGCTCCTCGCGGCACTCACGCACGAGCGTCGGCTGCGCGCCGCGGCGGAGGAGAAGCTGGCGGCGACGAGCCGCGAGGTGGAGGACCTCAGCGCCTCGCTGTTCGAGCAGGCGAATGCCATGGTGGCCTCGGAGAGGCGCGCGCGCGCCGCGCTCGAGGAGCGCCTGGGCGAGCTCGACCAGAGGGACCGGGAGAAGAAGGTCCGCATCGGACGCTTGGAGGGCGCGGTTCTGAGGATCGAGCGTGTCAAGGAGGTGTTGGGGGAGCGCAGGGACGAGGAAAAGGGAATGGTGCAGGACGAATCGGAAGAAGAACAGGAGGAGGAGAAGGGAGATGAAGGAAAAGAGACTCGGGGAAATGCTAAGGAGGACGGATGATGACGATGATGGGGGAAAGAGATGGTCTTAGGTTTATCGACAGGACGACTCGAAGAAAAGAGAGTGGACGGAAAGCATCTGGTGGTGTTTGATCCGGGCAAGAAAAGCAGAAGGCGGACGGCGACACCTTATATAATATCCAGACATACGTTCGGTGCTATCAAACTGCGTATGCGAGAGGCTTATCGTCGGTCTTTTCTATCACTCATCTTCCGCCCTACTTCAAACGGCCGAGGGACAGAGACAAGGAGAGGAAGGAAGAAAGAGAGGAAGCTGGGCGAAGTAGACCGCAGAACCACAAGCGACAAGATCACCAAGATCGATCGGGCTCACACATCATGGTGAACTGTCCGTGCCACCGGCTTATAACCAGATTAGCCCTTCACGCTCGCTCGATTTCCTACAAGAAGCGAAAAGGCGCGCGAAGCCGAGGCACACATGACTGACTGTATGCACTTACTTATTTACTTACTTTCTCGGCTCCGACCAACCAACGTCCCGGATCCCCAGGAAAAGAGATAATGCATGCTTTCATCTAACTACCTATCCATCCACCCATCCATCTATCTTATCCCTCCCTCCGCCTTTAGGTAGGTAGATAGCACACGTTACGACTCCGTTGTGCCTGTTATATTATACTGCTCAAAAGGAAAGAGTCCTACGGATCAAGTCTCAACACACACAATCAATTAGTCAGTCAGTCAGGAGAATGGAGAGGGCAAACAAATCCGCCAGAATTGGATTTCACACAAAGCGAAAGAATCCTAGGCAATCCTGTTGTTCCCAACGCATCGGATGGGTAACGATCAAACAGTTCTCTCAAGCCCAGGAAAAGGCCACAAGAATCAGGTAACCCTGTATCATACTGAGAGACGAGAGAAATAAAAGTTTTCGATGTATAACACAAAGTACAGCGGTGAATATTTGGAGGTCAACACACCACATGCCCAGCTTGAAAATTGAGGTGCTGTTTGCGTGAGGGCTGCTTTCAGAGCCCGATACTAACACTACTCTAAAAGTGATGTTGGAAACTCCCTGAGAACCTGAGCCTTCCCTCACCCATTATCTCTAAGTCTTACTCCTTGATCTGGTTATATACAGTCCTTGATTCTCGTCCGACAAAGGCAAATTACTCGTCCATTACGGACGCAAACTTGTCCATCAAAGACTGGTTAATATCTTCGTACTGTAAACGGGAATTAGTCACCGGCGGCGAACCAAATCAGGATTATGGGTCACGTACCTTCTTGCATATAACCTCCTCGCCGTCGTTAGGGTCCTCGAACTTCAGACTTCGAAGCTGGGCTTGTAGATCACTAGTGGCCTCGCGGACCTTGGACCAGCTCTGGCCCTGAGCAATTGCCTTCTGAGCCTCGTCATGGAAACCCATCATGAGCTTCATCATCCACTCCGTCTTCCAGAGTGGACAGAACTGGTCATATTTCGAGTAACCATTCTGCTGTAAGAAATCTTCCTTGAGTAGTGTAGCAATATCAAGAGTAATCTTGTCGGGATCGGACAAGGCTGACTTGCCGACCAGTTGCACGACCTGGTCAAGCTCTTCCGAGTCGGATAAAAGCTGCTTCACACGGTCGCGAAGCCGAGGGAACTCTGGGTACTCCTTTTCATACCACTTGTCGAGCGTATTTGTATACTTGGAGTATGATACCGAAGTGTTAATGGAAGGGAAGTGTTTTCGTTGAGCGAGCTTCTTGTCGAGACCCCAAAAGACTTGCACGATACTCAGGGTGGAACTAGTGACGGGATCGGAGAAATCACCACCGGGAGGACTGACGGCACCGACGATGCTGACACTACCTTCGCGCTCTGGAGAACCTAGACATTGAATCTTTCCGGCACGTTCGTAGAAACTGGCAAGCTTGGTACTCAAATAGGCAGGGAAACCCTGGTCAGCAGGCATTTCACCAAGACGACCGGAAATTTCACGCAACGCCTCGGCCCACCGCGATGAAGAGTCAGCCATCATGGCCACGTTCATGCCCTGGTCGCGGAAGTACTCGGCCACGGTAATTCCAGTATAAATGGATGCTTCACGAGCAGCCACAGGCATGTTGGAAGTATTGGCAATCAACGTGGTTCGCTTCATGATGGGCTCCCGGCGCCCTTCGACCTCGATAGAAAGCTCTGGGAAATCTTTCAGGACTTCAGCCATTTCGTTACCTCGCTCACCACCTACAAACGTTGATTGTCAGTAAATTCCCCTATACCCAGAACCCGGATATGGATATGTTCTCGATAGTGAGAAGCTTGCAAAGAGGCTATTGCACCAAAAGAGAACGTTTTTATTAGCACTTACATCCGACGTAGACGATGACATCGCTGTTGGAGAACTTGGAAACGGACTGGGAAATGACTGTTTTACCACATCCGAAGGCTCCCGGGATCGCGACAGTACCACCTTGGACACTGGGGAATAGAGCGTCCAAGACTCGTTGTCCGACAATAAAGGGATTGCTGGCCGACAGCTTCTCGGTGGTAGGTCGAGGGACACGGACTGGCCATACTTGCATCATACCGTGCTCCGTCTTGGTGCCGTTGAATTCGATTTCGAGGATCTTCTCCTCAACCGTGTACTCACCCTTGGGAGCAATTTTGGTAATGGTACCCCTTGCCCTAGGAGGCAGCAGAATCTTGTGGACTTTGATAAAGGAGTTTTCGAAAACGGTTCCCCATACGTCACCCCCCGAGATGTGGTCGCCGACCTTCATGGTCGGTGTGAACTCCCATTTCTTCTCGCGATCGAGGGCAGGGGCGGCGACACCGCGAGGGATGTAGATGCTCTGAGCCTGCTTTTGGATCTTCTCTAGCGGCCGCTGGATACCGTCGTAGATGTTGTGTAATAACCCAGGACCGAGCTCGACGGATAGGGGCTTTCCGGTACGCTGGACAGGGTCACCGACAGTCAGACCGGCTATTTGTCTGTCAGTATCGGTTACTGCCAGTCTGTTAGCGTGGGTAGCGCATACCGGTTTCCTCGTAGACTTGGATAGTGGCTTGGTCGGCATTGATCCGAATGACCTCGCCGATCAGTTCGTCGTTGCCGACTTTGACCTTTCCCGGCGTTAGTAGAAGCAACAGACTGAAGAGAGTCGAGGGAGACCCGTACAAGCTCGTACATGGCAACGCCGAGCAGGTCTTCGGCAACGACGACAGGTCTGGAGAAGCATCAGCTTTCTGGTTCTGGTCCATGGCACGTTGGCGTAGGTAGAGGGCGAGGATTGTTTACGAACCCAGAGACGGAGTAGACCTTGCCTGTGATGACGTTAGTATCCGCACGTCTTGCTGTATGTAGCAGGGGCAGGGGCAGGGGCAGGAGGAGGGAAGCATACCGGTGTTGAGCCCATCGTGGTCGCCATTAGTGGCTTTCGCGGGCTGGCAAGAGCATCAGTAAAGATGTGTCTATGTCTGCGTCTATGGTATGCATTGCGTCTGGCGGTGGCGGGGCAACAGAACAAAGCTGTTGCTGCAACTCGAAAGACGGGCGAGGTGTAAGCTTACCGGAGCCATCTTGGGAGCTTTCGGAGCTGTTTCCGAGACCTCGGCAGCTTCAGGCGTGGAGTCGGGGCGGCGGTCAGGGCGAGGCGAGGCTGCAGGGGATGAGGCAGCACGAGGTGGTGGTGTCGATGGTGTTGATGGTGGAGATGAGTGTGAAGATGTAATAATAGCAGCAACAGTTGCAGCAGCTGTGGCAGCAGCTGTGGAAGCTGCTGATGACAGCACGGGACCCGTAGCAGGCAGAGGGGGTGACAGGGGTTCGACAGGTGTACCAGCAGCTGCTTCGCCCAGTAAACCCGCTGTGGCTTTAGCGTCGTCGTCGTCCTCTAGCACGTCCTCCGGCGCTGGCGCTGGCGCTGGCCCTGCCCCAGGTGACGACGACGCAGACGTCGGTGTGGATATGCCAGAAGTAGGTGGTACGCTAGCAGTTGTGGGCGTGCTGGGTCTGCTATCATTACCAGAACTGTTCCGTCGCATGAGATCCACTAGCGACGGCCGGGCCTTTAAGGTCGGTCGCGGGTGTAGGCCCAGCATCCAGCATCCAGCATCCAATAGAGTAGACAGAAACAGGACCTCGGGAAGTTCAACCGCTGGAACGATTCGAATGCAACAACAGCAACAAAAACTACGCGCTTGTGCCTGGCTGGATCGGGGTTGCTGATGCTAGTAGTGTGTTGGTAAAAGTGAGAGAAGAAGATTGACCCGTCGCTGTGGACTGGGAAACTTTACCAGATAAAGTACTAATGTAAGTACATAAATATATGTAAGTACTATGTACCGGTACTTTACCCCTTCGTCTGGAATGAAGCTTGGTGTGGCCGCCAAGTTGTACCTGGCTAGCTGAATACTAATTACATACATGTAGGTAGTATACTGCACTGCACTGCGTAATACGGATTTCAGGCGCGATTTCCACGCTGAGCTGAGACACTATATGACCAATATTACATGTATACCAATCTTGGAAGACTTATGCATGTATATATTACATTCTCGTGTCAAAAGACGAGATCGCCATCCGAGTTCACGAGCATCTCCAGCCACGCGCGCATCTCGGCATCGCCTGCCAAATTGCCCAATGTATCAGCTAACACGGAGCCATCGCACTCCCGCTCCCCTATAAGTAGGCTCATGGTGGGGATATCCTGGGCTGGCCTCAGACGAATGAAACCAGGTGGAATGCAATTGTCCTGTGCTCTGGCAGCTCTCAGCTTGCATAGCTCCGCGCTTTTGCACTCGTCGTCATCACACACATCCGCCTGCCAACCCCTGCGCTTCCTCGTCATGAACTCATCAAAAGCCCCGGCATTTTCCTCCAGCATCTCAGTGACTTCATGCCAGAATACGGGGTCCAGCTCCCGGGCTCCTTCTTCAAGCTCGTTATTGTCCATCCCTAAGGGCGCGAGAGGCGGGCTGACAAGGGCACCATATGTCTCTCTAGCCGAATAGTACTTCGTCCACACTGGCCCTTCACTTTGAAACGCCGGGTCACTCATATTTGCAATGTACGTCGTGATATCTAGAACTCCGAACGTGACCGGATCAATGTCATAAACCCGGAAGGCCGGGTTGCCCGACGTAGGCGTCATCGAAGGTCCGACGTAAGACACGGCGACCGCGTGCTCCGAAGTGCGCTGGCTGTAGTTAGAATATGAGATTTCAAATTCATCAAGATGAGTGTGTCCTGGGACCACCACGAGTCAGCGACTTCCAGTTGCGGGGAGTAAATGCAGACACACCAAAGAACAGTGCCGCGATAGTAGCTTCATATCGGTTCACGATTTGATCGAGATAATTCGAAGCATCGTGGAACGCATCGCGCGCGCCCGGGGCCATGTGGCCCATGATGTACACTCGCTCGCCCGCCTTCTCGGCCGCATCCAGCTCACCTACCAACCAAGCAAACTGTCCGCTTGGGTCCTTCTCCATCGGCTCCTCATATAGCCAATAATTATGCACATAATAAAGGTTGGTGCTAAGCGATATGACGCGCAGGTTCCCATCGGGGTACTTGGCCGAGTACGCGCCAAACTCCCTCGTCGTCTCAGCAGCGCGACGTCCGACCCATCTCGTCCATGAATTGGACAGAACATCATAGAGCCATTGCGTGGATGAACTCACCCCTAGCGGCGGGTACGAGTTGGCCGGCGACGCCTCGTGGTTGCCCGCGGTCCCGTAGACCAGCATCCCTGCGGCGTCCATCCGGTCGTAAGCATTAGTCACGTCAAGCGAGTTCTGGATTATGGTAGTATTCCACACCGCGTGGTCCACGATGTCCCCGGTGAAGATGCTAAAAGCCGCATTGGGCACCAGCGTTTTGATGGCCTTGTACATG
This sequence comes from Xylaria sp. 218_066, assembly GCA_019843955.1. Taxonomy (NCBI): domain Eukaryota; kingdom Fungi; phylum Ascomycota; class Sordariomycetes; order Xylariales; family Xylariaceae; genus Xylaria; species Xylaria sp. 218_066. The sequence continues at coordinate 85,700 of JADKYC010000063.1, read as the reverse complement.
CTTTGCTCCAGACTGATCGGTGAGTCGCATGTGTGCTCACCATTTGGCCCGGCCGGATGCACCGCATCCCCAGGCGCTGGCCCATCAGAGTAGTTTCTACAGTATTGTCAATCATTGAAAAGGAAACGAGAGCGGCATCAGGCTTATAGGTCAAGAGAGGAAACATGATAGCCATAAGCAGCGTCTTGGTAGGCATATAAGCAAAACCTAATTGGAACGCATCTCTTACCTGCAACATATGAACTTTGTGCAGTTCGCATCAGCCCCTTCGGTATACCAAGGATCAACGTGTATATCCGAATAATGAATGACACGCAGCGGTCTCTGGCCGCTTGGTTTAGGTCTCTGTCTTTTGGGCTTCGGCGATGGAAAAGAGACATTGTATTCTCCAACATCAGGGAACGCACATCGGCCAAAGAGAGCGACGCAAATAAGCCGCGATGTCTCTACAAAAGCCGGGTGTTAGATACCACTGTCTGTAAAAATGCTCGACTTCGTTTTAGAAGCTTCAAGAGTATGCAACTGGCAAAACAGGGTATTAGGTAGGGAGGGATTCGTACTCGACCCAATGGTCAGCCCCCGGAGGCTATGCGCTATGATGGGCCCTTCCAGAGCAACGGATCCCTCACAGACGTCGTTATCTGCAATCTAGAAATCATAATTAGCTTGCGGACGTCTCAAAAAGAGAGGGAAGTTGGGTAGTTTAACGGCTAGCTTGACGAGGCTTTGGCCGGTATATCGATAGTGCAAGAATCTCATTTACCTTCAATCGCTTACACGCCCTCGTAGTGACCGCGACAAAGAAATCATCGCCTCGCGTGGCAGCCAGTTTCATTTGAAGAAGCGTAGCCTGGACAAGTTTTCACCGGTCTGCTTAGCCATATGCACAACAACCAGAACATCCCTGGAACACCAACCTCACAAACCGCGCAGGAAGCAGGACTCTGCGCGTCCAGCGGCACGTCGACACCCAGGCCACCTACAATGCCGGAGTGAACCTCCGGGCCAGACAGAGGCTTCTGCGCCCCAGGCCCGGAATGCAATGCGGCAACTGCCACAGTCGTCGCTGTGGCGAGAAGAAATCGTACGCGCATCACGGCCGAGACGGGTTTCGTCCCCCTTTTCTTGACGCTCTGCTGCTATGTGATATCTGCGGTGTGACCGTCGCTATGCAAATGCAGCTGCTGCGCCCTTTTCCCCTCAGGTTGTATACCTAGTAGACTGCATGCAGATGCAACCCCCTTACCACTCACTTACCGCCGAAAGATGTGATCCATCAGATTCAAACACTGAACACGGGGTCCGTCTAGCTCGGGTGGGTGTGCCGCTTTGGTTCGGATGAGATACGAAGAGGCGCAAAGGTCTATCGAGCTTACCGCCAATATCAAAACAATCGGAAACAACTTCGACAACCCCCGTGGTAACTACCAAGAGATTATGACTAGTGATAGGTCCGGGCTCCTGGAGGCGAATAGTCAGTCGGCCAATGTACAATTGCGTAACCACTCCCGTCGTAAATATTAGACGGTACCTTACACGGGTTAGTTACATCTCCCGGGCTCCGCTTATAAGTTGCCGAAGATGATGACGGAATATCCCAGCTGGATATGTACCTGTCAGCTAGGTACTTGTGCTGTACCAACGTACTCATTAGACCTGGGGAATTGGGGTAGCGTCTGGAGAAGTCCTACCCTGCAGACAACACTAGGCTCTTTAAGATATCATTATTTGGCCTCAAAGAACACCACGAACCAATGTTTAACCAGACCATCTACTGATCTGGGCCATCTTGTCCAAGCTAGACATCCCCTAGTCTCCTTAGAAGACATTGACTTACTGGCTTAGCTTCATCGTTGACCTCGCATATAGGTACCTCATTCGCTACATAGTATTTGCTTTTCTCTCCAAACCTGGTCTACAAACACGGTCGGTAAAGGAGGTGTGGGCGGGCGATCCATCACGTGTTGTGTATGCAATACACCCTTCCCTCCTGCATGACATACATCTGCATATGCGTGCTTCGTACAGGCTCTGTACATATACTATGGAATGGAAACCTGCTCTGCTCATCCAGCCCCAACCGCGGGCGCTCCCTTGCCCCAATTCTCAGGATTTGATGTGGTTGTCGAGGTTGTCTAGCTAGGCTTAGCGCAGCGCCGCTTTTTGCTCAGGTCGGCTTGGTGACTAAGTAATAAGCAAAAGGAAACGGTTCTTTAGACCGTTTCATATGGGTTTACGGATTAATGGTACCTCTCTGTATTAAAGCCTTCGCCTCTTTTTCCCTTTTATTGTGTAGATCCATAAAAGTGTCAGAGTATTTACTACCTACAGCTAAGAAGTAGTTGATCAATGGGGGCCCTTGACCTCTCAAACTTTTATATCAAAAATCCACTTGTTCTACACCACAGAGTCGCTTAGAACCAGCTACCGAGCAGACCAACTCTGAAATGCTATTCTAATAACTTCAGGGTTGCGCTGATCTTGAGTAGATTTGTATGGCGTTCCCCCTCCTTAACTTTTAATAAAAAAAACGTTAGCGAACATGTCTATGTCAAGTTATAGCAGAGATAGATAAGGAGGAAGAAATAGAAGTCATTTTTGGTCTCGGTTCGTTTTACTGGATCTCATATCACCCTATATCTGTCCAACAGCGGGATAAATCATAGGAGTATTTCTTTGAAATTAATTCGAAGTGAGGATTACATGGGTAGGTCCAATGGTAAAAAGCAAGGGACAATTATTTTGATGAGACAATACGTAACCCTTGTTTAGGCAAACTGTCGTAGATAATCAAGGTACATCGTACCTTGCAATATTGCTCACTAAAGAGTGCCTACTTATTTATCATTGCATATGGACACATAGGGATAATTTGGCTTAGTTATTGGCATTAAAATGAGGGCACCTGCACTGAAATTAGTATGAAGATGAGGCTGGATCATTTAGGGTATGGGGAGGTCAATGGCCACGTTAGTGCACTGCAACCGGCAAGTCAGCTCTATCAATTTAAACTCGCTTCCTATTAAGCTACTACCTAGGTACACTTCCAAGTAATTCACTATGGCATTGTTATATGGTATCACGGCGGCTCCCTCATCCAAGACCGCCCACCCTTCTCCTGTCGTCCTCAATTCCTTATTTATTTCACCATATGGCAATGGCTCCATTGTGGAAGTAAATTGGTCTTATAGCCAAGCTGGAGAGGTTATTTATGGGTCGTTCACGGTCAGGACTTCCGCAATATTTCCCTCTCAAAGCTTGATGTTAAAAAGAATTAGACATACATCCGGGCAACCTACTTCTCGGATCGAATCCTCCACTTTTCCCGTATTATGAGGCTACACGTCAGACTGCTCTTCCTATCGGGTTTCGGAGAAGTTAGAACTGGACCTGGACCCCATACCGGTGATATCATGCCGAGTTCGGATGATGGTGTGCCAGGCGCTACCGTAACTGCGGACATATACGAGCTTGCTTGCCTATAAGGATACCAACTAGATCAGGTAGTCAGCATCTAAGTAGCCGAGATGGATGCCGTCAGGGATGAGAACTCACGATAGCTCATGGCTGTGACCCCGAGTTAGTCGCTAGGCGCGTTCGGCTTAGCGACTGAAAAGAGACATGGGCGACGACTTTGGAATCATTTTCCAATTACATTATGAGGTGTGATTAAAAATTGCGCTCGACCTTATCGGATTGCATAATTTCTGTTGACAATGGCTTTCTCACAGAAGTTCGGAAAGTTGAAATGCTGCTGCTCCGAATTATTCGGCGAAAAACAGTCGCAATCTGACCAGTACTGACGGTACTTCTACTGGGCGGATGCAACGATTAAAAGTAGGATTGTGTATAATTACTATTTTCCCCCCCCGTTTGATGATATTTTACGTTAATTACTGTAGCATAATTCATCATCTAGTTTGTGCCAATTCGAGCCAACAGTTCGGGTAGATGCCCAACCTACCATCTGTTCTTCCTCCTGCCGCCCGGATACTTACCTTTTATTAGTAATTGCCGTTGTGTACCTTGTTTTAAATAACCCCAAGCTTTTTCGCTCGCCCGCGCAAACATCCCCTGCTCGGGTTACCCCTTTCTGATCTTCACCGGCTCCATCACCGCATGCAATGCAGTCCACCCCGTCTTGCCTTCTCTCCACCGACACGTTTCGGTGATCTGATCAATAACCTTGAAGCATGGAGAATTTCGGTAAATGCTTATCGCGGCTGTAATGTGCGTGGCCCAGGTTTTCAAGTCGACGAACAACAAATGCCGGAGACCATGTAAATAAATGGATTCGAAGCTTGAATTATAACCCGACGTGTGCTTATCAGATGGTGTACGGTAATATACAAGATAGCAAGAGCGAACCGGCTCGTCGGATGGTTGAATCCAGGCCACAGTCATTCCACACCACTGGATATAAGGGGTTGGGCCAGTTTCTCCCACTGCTGTTATCTCGACTCAACCGCCGGCTCGATCGACAAACCCCTGACGACGATGCTGATAAACTGAGTATTCTTTTTAGATTCATTCAAGACACGAGCCTCCCAATGCCCCCCTTCTCGGGATGCTCAAGATGCGCCATCCATGCCTCGAGGCCGCCATAGTTTTGAGTGAGATAATAAGTCGTAGATTGTCGTAAATCGTAGTCGTGATCGTGGCAGAGTTTTCGTAAAATGGTGAAAAAAAAAACTTTTCAGTAGTTGGTACAAAAGAACACATCATGTTTCAAATCCCACCTCTTTTATTCCTTGTCAAGCAGTGGCTTCAGCACCTCAAGCGCCTTTCTTGACTGTTCATTTGACAAAATCACAGCACCTGCACGTGCGGTCGAGAGATAAGATAGCTCGGAACCAACGCTTGTAACTGTCATGTGCATCTCGTCAACGAGCTTGCCGGCCACCCCCGACACGATACCCGTGGCCTCGAGGGGCAAATCGTCGAGGTCGAGGAATATGGGCACAAGGTTACCTTCGGTGTCACCAACTAGGGAGTCGCCAAAGACATTCAGCAGCGTTTTGTCCAATAACAAGGAGGGGGCGTCCTCTAGCGCCAAGGTAATGGACAAAAACTTGGGCTGCCCGGCCAGCACTGCGATAAGACTAGTGTACAGCTTCGTATCCATATTATCGAGCCAGCTGGTCCTGTGCCCATTTCCCGAATGAGGTCGACGACTACTTATATCGATCAACTCGGATACATCCCGGCCGGAGCACTGGACGAGACTTAGGCCGTCACAGATATAGGGGACCACGTTTCGCTTCTTGAGTAGGTCGAAAGTCCGCTTTTGTAACTCCGCAACGCTGGACGGTGGAGGCGTTGAGGGCGGATCGCTGCCTTGACTCTTTGCGCGACCATGCGACATGACGGTCGATGACACGTAGGATGACTCTTCCTCGATACATTCAAACCCCCGAGCCAGCAGTGCTTGTACTACCGTATCCTTCTTCTTCCTCGGAACTAGTATAAAGTCTGAATAATACGTCGTGATGAAGAGAATCGGAATACCAGCCAGTGCTAGGGGAGACGTGAGTTCCATGACGCGATTGCCTGCATCCATTCCTGCGTTGATGACGGAAAGAACGAGATAGGGCTCTTTTGAGATGGTGACCCGTTTCGCGACATCGCGAGGCAGACGGTGCATGACGGGCTCAAATATCGTCTTAACCCAATCGGTATGGCAGACGACAGAACACTCAATAGGCGTTATACTGATGTTGAGGAACGCATGTCTCGTGTCCATGCCGAGCCCTTCGGTCCCATTGGTGAGACAGGCATCCCCAGCTCCTTGAGGGAGAAGCACCTGCAATATGGGTTGCAGAAAGCTTGGGTATAAGTCTAGAGGTATGTGTATTAGGCTGAAGGTCCCCTCCTAGAAGAGCACTCGTCAGCCTCTGGGTGCGTCTACATCATCCTTGCTGTGTATGCATGCAGAGCCCGGCCGGTTTTGCTGCTTGCATGCTGGCCTACTATAGGGCGGCATGCTCAGGAATATGAGATGTAGCTTTCCCCGTGATCACTGATTTTGTCGCCAATCACGAGTAGCTTCCCGAATTGAGCCTTAAAAAGACCGGCACAGTAGAACTAGAGAAAAAAGAGGGGAGTTCGCTCACCAGAAAAGATATTTGAGCATTCATTGTATTCATTGTATCGATATTTGAATTGAAGCGCCGGCGCACTTCAATCGGTGCCAAGCACCAGTGACCGGCCCCCGACTTTCGGAGGCTCCCCTTAGAAGCACGGACGGGGTTACCCTATCGAAATGCCGGTGTGAATGATGATTGGCGAAGGCAATTAGAAATCGGGGCTGGCGTGAAGATGTGTTGCTTCGTGAGATTCGGATCGTAACTTGAAAGTCGAGCCTCCAAACCAAATATTCTTTGTAGTTAATAAGGAAAGCAGCCGAAGAGACTCTTGGCCGACCGGGAACGAAACCGGCGCCGGCGTGCTCGCGTACAAAGAGGAATGAGTCAACTGATATAGCTTGCCACGGCAGATAGGGCTGTTAGTCGGAGTATCTGTGGACACGGATAGGAAGGTTAGTCTCTTGTAGTAGCAAATTTTGGGAAAAGAGCCCGGGGAAGAAGGCGAGCAAGATAAGTAACTAGAGGCTCGGGGCAACTAGGTATAAGGTATGTAGGTAGGCAGGCATACGGTTTACTCGTGCCGAGAGGTGGATAGCCTACGCTAGAGAACACACACACACACACACACACACACACACACGCAGAGATACACACACAAACACAAAAAAAAAAGGTTAAGATAGCATTCGATCCTCCTCACGACGAACTTTGTCGAGTCAGCGCGAGATAACGCAGCATGGTTGGCACCACTTAGAGCTAATATGGTGGAGTTTAGATAGATCGGCGCCGTTGCACCGTGCCATGGAGATGTGTTTTATCGCGGTTGCTCGCTCGTGCTGTTGAATGCGGCTGCAATCTCGCTGCACCTGCAGAGAGCCTAAAGCAGATCCCCTGGACGATGTCGGATGTAAGTGGTAAGTACCCAGGTGGTAAGTGTTAAGTGCCCAGGTGGTAAGTGGCAGGTGGCTGGTGTGTCTGTCGAGATTCGACCGGTCAAGCGTTTCGAGGGGCACCGAAAGTTTATGTATTGGTTGCGTATGATTCGAACGTGCTTGCTGCTACTCATAGGTATGGTATGGCCCCTGGGACGGGCCTGCTAGTATATGACAAACACCATCGTCGTCGTCATCATCATCATCATCATCATCATCATCACCGCGAAGCGTGAAGCGTGAAAGCGTGAGGCATGAAGCCAGGCTGTTCCTGGGCAACTATGTCATCCCGCGTATTCCCTGAAAGAGGCAACCCGCAGACAAGCACAGGCCAACGCAAGGGGTGAAAGCAGCAACGCAGTAGTACCGGCTATGTGAGCGTGATGGTCCACAACGAGAGAGATACGAGCTAGTTCATTTTCGGCGCATTTTGCAGCGATGCATCTGAAGCAAGTTGCAGGTTAGCTGTTCCACGTTTCCGGCGTGGGGGTTCGAGAGACCTCTCTGGTTTTTAAGGAGAGTTTTTTTGGGTTGGTTTTGGGGTAGGTATTTGCAGATAGTGTACTGTATGTTTTTGCTGTACCGAGCTACCTTGCGCTGCAATGAGAATCCCAGCTGTGTAGCTTATTAACTGCCCCGCCTAGGTACTTACATACTTGGGTGGAAGCTGTCGGTCGGGTGTCTCCGTTATCAGCCCCGCCATTGCTTGCCTCCATTCCGCCATCTCAACTTACATAAGCACTTAAGTAGATAGATACATTACCGTACTACATAAATGTACGTACACCGGCCGGTTCTTGGTCACCTACGTACGTATGTAGCTAGTCTGGGCTAGAGAATTCGCCGAGCCAGAGGGAACGGGCATTACGAGATTTCCCGGCATGTCGGTGAGATCGTTCTCAGCTTCAACCAGCATACGGGATAGTCTACAGACAATCGACGCCTTTGAGCATACAATGACGATATATGGCGTGTGCAGCTGATGGGAAATACTCGATGTTCTGGCACAAGCTGCACCGCATAACAAATCAGGGGACGGCACAACCAAGTCTATGTAACCCGTGCCAGCGCTAACAAGATTTGGGGGTTAACTAATAGTACGCAGTTCACGATACTCCACTTGGCGGTACTACTCCGTAACATCGTACGGTACGCTTCGCTGGCAATGTCACCGACTTTGACCCATTTCACCAGGATATGGCCTGATACATGGGTACCGAGTCCCTGCTGCAGGGACTAGGATTCAGGGTCATATCGCGCGGGGTGAAATCTCCATTATCATCTCCGTCATTGCCGGCATCGTGAAGCCCGCCCGCTCGCACAGCACTTTGGCTAACATAAGATGTCGTCACGATCACGGCTCATCACGCCCTTGGTATAGTTCTGTTCGGCCTTCAGGTTTGAATCTCGAGGTACTCTACGGTTTGGGGGATGTTTCGTCGATGATGCTGCCGCAAACCACGCTTGGCATCAAATCCGTCACGTCTTCGATACCGATACCACGGTCCTCGTCACTAGCTAGCTGAAAGTAGCGAGGAGATGCCTCTACGGATTGTTCCATCCCACACGAGAGCTAAGTACCAATTGCTTGGTTCGGTCATCTCGACCAATAATTCCTTCTGCATGCGCCCTACTGCAGGTTCATGCATGGGGTCAAGTGATCAGTCACGCATCCTTCTCTGCGGGGACACCTGAATGGCTCCAAATTCTCGAGGATGACCAGTCATTGATTTTTGTGTGCTGCTGTTTTGATGGTCCAAAATAGTGGACAACAGACTTGTCTCGAGATGTGCTAGCTCCAAGCAAAAGCAACATCAGGTGAGGCTTCTCTTCGCGGCCATTGACATCATTGCGGTTCGATGAGATGCCCATATCCAGGACGTAGTAGACTTATCGCGGCCGTCAAGGCTTCGGCTTCTTGACGCCAACGATAACTAGGTTCCTCGGGCTTTGGCGGTAATCAAACACTGTTTCAACCCAACAGTCCTGTACCAAATCAGAATGCTGCTGTAGAAAGAGCCACCTGTCCGTGACAATTAACGACTCGACGACGACGGCACTGAACGCCATGAGCGTCCAGATAGCGCTGAGTTCCCTCTTGCGGGGCCCATATTCGCGTTCGTATTTCGCAATTTCTTCGTCGGTGATGTCGCGCATTCTCTCCTCTATTATGTCCCGCTGCTCACGGTAGTCAGAAGAGGTGGTCAGCTTAGTGATCGCACCTCTGACGTAGGCGTGCAACGATGTATAGCAAGACTTTCCAAGTGAGCCGAGAATGACGGGATTAGTGCTCACGTTGAACGGACTTTGAGCAGAGCTTCCTTCTCTATTCTCTGCCTGGGTGCCATCGTGATACACTTTCGATATGACGCCCCGGTCAAGAAAGATCTTCTGTAAGACAGCACGGAAGAAGTGGCGAGTGAAGAAGCCATCGCTCTCGGTCTCTGTCCAATTGTGTGGAGCTTGACACGCCATCATCCGAGCCGTAATGTTGAGACGAATACCATCATCTCGATAAGTACACAAGCGGTCGCTGAGGGGAAAGCCATGAGGGTCATGTCTGGCCGACTCCCTGATCACACGACCATTGAGAGCTTGAAGACTGGGCCGCATATAGGGGTGTTTGTAGGTCGGCGGTCCTAGTTTCTCGGTCAATAAATTGTAACAACAGCCCACAATTGCAATGGCCTGGACAGCTGGATTGAGAATTAGTGAGCGGATTCCATGGTGCGATAGATTCCCGCATGAGTGAATCGAGATCGCCATCAGCCTCAGATCAGGTTGGGGCGCAGTCGGCGCCAGATGGGTGCTCTTTAATTGATCGATGACATCTGTAAGGTCGCCAGATTCCAAGCGCCCTTCGACGTAGCTTATAAAACCCTTGCCTTCCTCCGGCGTGTAGATGGCATCGAATTGGTTTCGGGGTCTGAGATCGGCCGTGTAATTTTCGGACGGTTTTATGGCTTTGGCAGCTCTTTTCAATGCCCGCTCATCCCGCTGATCTTCAGGGGTCATACTGTCGAGCTGTTGCATCCAGAGCTTCTTATTTCTCATTATCTTGGGCTTTTCGGCGACGCGGGCTATTACGTCGAGCTCCTTGGCACCGGCTATGTTGTGTTCTCTTCCCTCGACAGCGACGATTTGCTTGTTGTAGGGGGCACTCGCTAAAGCTCTGCCGAGGTAGTTTTGGCCACTGCCGAAATCGACGAAATGCGTGATATTGTTGTCAAACTCTGCCTCTATGTCACTGGCCAGCTGATCCACATAGTTCGCAAAGTTCCTCACTTCGTGTATCTTCTTTGGCTTCATCCCAACTGACATCTGCCAGGTCAACTCGGGAAGCTTTTTTTCCCGCGAAGGGAATTCTCGAGCCAAAGAGAACCGCCTAATATCCTTGATATACCTCAATAGACTCTCTGGTGGCCGAGGATCCTCAAGCGAATCAACGTCTTCCCTCATAAGGACGTCTAACAACTTCATGGGATCGCATTGTAGAAGCCATGGCTGCCACTCACCCGGCACGACGGAGCTGAAGAGGCCAGGTTCGCTGGTGAAGAAGTCCAAAACATGCACGCCGCCGCACAGAATCTGAAATGTGTCCGAGGTAGTCACAAACTGCAAGAGATTGTCGACGTAGTCTTCAGAGGCGGCCCAGCAATTAGGGTAGGGCAGCGGCTTAGATGGTATCATTTTTTGTGCCAAGAATTCAACGCAGACCTCGGATTAACCTAGGTAGCTCAAAATCCGCGACCAAGTCGGGAATGTTCGGAGTACTTGGTACGAGCGAGTAAACTTCTGATTGAAGCGCTCACTCTATACCTAGGTACCTAGATTTGGTACCTAAAAGTCTAAGTGTATGTGTACAGTACCTAGCCAAACTACATCTCTGGGATCTAAGTACCTCGTAACTTACTTACTTAATATTCAATTTTGCTTTCAGCTTTGCCTGCCGGGAACAGCTGGCAGTTCTGTCCACGTCATTGCGAATCTCGGGCTCGGAATACCTACCTACATTACCTACCTACATGTACTTACATAGGTATGTGCTCAACAGATACTTCCAAGGTTATATCTACACAGATACAAGGTCGCTCTTCGCGACCCCCTTATCCAGCTCGAGGCGGTCGCCGGGAAATGCATGTGAGAGCGCAAATGTAGCCACTCGACATTAAACCGGCAAGATGATGTCCTCCATGAATGAGGAGGATCCCTTCCTCCAGGTCCAACAGTACGCAACGCGCCCCATCCCAAGCTCTACTTACAACCCGACGTGTCTGATAGCCATGCTAACCAATCCAATCCACGTACAGAGATGTCCTTACCCAGATGCAGAATGCGCGACCGCTCTTCGCCTCGTACCTCCGCATCCGTAGCCTGAGCAGCACGCCCGCGCAATCCCCCGAAGTCGCCTCGGCGCGCTCCGACCTCGAATCCGCCCTCTCGACACTCGCCGAAGACCTTGCCGACCTCGTCGAGTCCGTGCGCGCCGTCGAGTCGGACCCCTCGCGCTACGGGCTCTCCGCGCACGAAGTCTCGCGCCGCAAGAAGCTAGTCGACGAAGTCGGGGGCGAAGTCGAGGACATGCGCGAGGAGCTAGCGCGCCAGACGGCCACGCTCGCACCCTCTTCTTCTTCTTCTGCTGCTGCTGCTTCTGCTTCCGGCCTCTCGGGTTCGTCGAGAGCCGCGGCGGCGGCCAGGGCGGCGGCCAACGATGAACTGCCGCATCCGAGCGCCTTCGCCATCGACGACGCTGGTCCTGCCCAGGGCGGCGACAATGACAACTACGCCGAGTTCGAGCACCAGCAGCAGCTGCAGATGATGCGGGAGCAGGACCAGCAGCTGGACGGGGTCTTCGTCACAGTCGGCAATCTGCGGCGGCAGGCTGACGACATGGGCCGCGAGCTCGAAGAGCAACACGAGATGCTGGAACACGTCGATACCCTGGCTGACCGTGTCGGTGGGAGGTTACAGACAGGTATGCAGAAGTTGGGTTACGTGATGCGGCAGAACGAAGATCGGTATAGCAGCTGCTGCATCGCCGTTCTTATTACCGTCTTAATTATCTTATTGGTCTTGTTGCTTGTATTATAGGTATGGCAGGGTCTCGTTTTGCGCTTTCAAGCAGGCAATGGCGCGCGGGAGTACTTCACTTCTTTGCGCAACGGAATGTGTAATAGACAATTCTTCTCACGTGTTTATGATTCTGCCGGGGTATCATCTTTCCAAGAGATAATGTAACGCCCCCATCAGACGGAGCTTTGGACGCCGGATACATGCGATTTGACCTAAACGCCAGTTGATGATACAGTGTGTCCCCGGGACCGTTATCTATATCATGTCACCAAGTGGATGTCTTCCATGGCCGAGCTGCTACAACTATAGTTCTAATCCGATATCCCGTTTCAATATCTGTGCTAATACTGATAAGCCAGAGGTACCCGGCGTTTTAACTTGCGCTTTGTTAGGGAAGTCAATCAACGCCGAGCGAAGAGCAGCCACGCCGGCGCTCCCATAGAAGTAAATAAAGCGCTCCTCGTATATCTCGACCATGCCACGGAGCACTACGCACTGTGTATTGGAGATCTCGGTCGGCGGTGTGTTGACGATTCTGGCCAAGCTTGTCCAGTACTTAGAGGGCGGCCAGGGGTTTGTGTTTGGAGATTTTGAAAAATCTCGTAGAGAGATTGCCGCATACCCTACGGCAAGGCCTTTCATCCTATCTATGTGTTGCTGTTCTGGTGTCCATGCAGCTCCATCTCTCCTCCACCCGAGGCGTATACGGCCCTGCTCTGTGCTTTCACTTCCCCGATACCCAAACAGGACGGGGCATGCCACTCGATATTTTGCCATCAGAATATCTACCAGGGTTTTGCCCCGCCATAGATAGGTCTTGTTGGAAAATATATGGGCGGCAATTACGCCGAGAGGATCCGCTGCCTTTGGTTGGGCACCGCACTCATTGATAAACTGATTAATGATGGTTTTCGCAAAGATGTTGAGAAGGTAGAGGAAAAGCGACGGTAGTTGCGAACCGTTGTGCACGGCTCCATCCATCGGTTGTCGTTGGTCTGTGACATATTGGGAGGGGTCAACCATTGCGCTCGGAACACTACCGCTCAGTGACTCCTGTAACAGTGCCTGTATGGTTGCCATCTTGGTAATGGGTTAGCTAAAGGACATGAATCAGAATATGGTCACCGACCTGCTTCTTGTTACCTCCCTTCTCGGTAACGATCTGGCCCAAACTCTTCCTCAATTCGCGCCTCATGTCTCCCATTCGAGCTTTTAGGAGCGGCAAGGACTTAGCTTGCTCAGTCAAGGAAGCACGCAGCCTCTTCAGCCTCTGATGTATCACCACGTACTGATCAACTGGTGGTTTGGATGTAGACGGGGCTGAGAGAACATTCGGGTGCGAAGCTGAGGGCTTAGAAAAGGCACTGGTTGCAGCAGGTGCGGTGGGTAGTTGAGATGTGGTCGGCGCGCTAGGTTTCTCTTGTTGAGGCAACTGTGCGGGCGCAAGCTGAGTGCCCTTGGTCCCATTGACCAGCAGTGCTTGTACACTTAATGGCGCTTGTTGTACGACAGTAGGCGATGATCCTCCCCCTGGTACTTTCATGTCTTGCTTGTCGGCTAAGCTGGTAGTTGCTGTCGACCATAAATGCCCGGTGCCGTTCAAGTGAGGCTCGGTGGAGGGAGGTGCCTCTGGTGGTAGTTTCGGCACAGTCTTCAACTTCAAGGCGCGGAGACGTTCTTCCTCGGCCCGTAGTCTTTCTTCATGGAGGATCCGCTCTTCTTCTCTTCGCTGCTGCTGTCTGACAGTTTCTTCTTGCTCTTGTAGCCGTCGGCTCTCCTCCTGAAACTCGTGGTCCTTGAATACTCGGATGGCGGCATGGCGAACGCGTTCATGTTCGACTTGGGCAGCGGCCAGGGCATCTTGATGGCTCAGCTCGGTGTGTCTGTTGTCGGCAAGAAAGTCGGACACGCGAGAGCGTGACGGACTGCTCCATTGTCGGGATCGACGCGTCGCCGGGGACGAACCAGTCATGGCGCTCAAGAGTGACGAGGATTATAACAATTGCATAGTATGAATGTAAAGGAGAAAGCGGTGTGCCAATCAAGAGCTAGACTTGAAAGCCATGGATGAGCACGGATTGTAGTAATTGGGTCAGCATTCAAAATGCTAGTATCGATATCGACATCGACGTCGACATCGGCAAATAGCTGCTCAGGTACCGGCAGAATGGGACGAGGCTGCGGTAGACAAGGAGTTGACCTTAGGTAGGTAGTTGGCTCACCACTAACGGACGGGGACGCGAAGAGAAGGGCTGTGCTGCAAAAACAGCACTTAGCTTACTTACTTAATTACACTGGAGTCGCGGTAGGGCGGTGTGATGGTGAAGCCCCACAATCCTGTTCAAACACAGTACCTGTTGTAACATACAATAGCACAGCATTCATCACATGCACAATCCAAACACTCTCTTTGTTTATTCAACGAAGTACATGTTGTAAGTATGCGTTACCTCTCTACGATACAGCGGTCAGAAATGGCTCTGCATATATAAAGCCCAACGAAAGTGGAATTTGGTTGTATTGATCAATCCTCAACTAGTTACCAATCAATACCAATCAATACCAATCAATACCAATCAATACCAATCAATACCAATCAATACCAATCAATACCACAACTCAACAACACCAACAACCATAATCATTCTTCCTTCTTCAAACTCTCATTGAAATGGCCATCACCCCGACATTATCAATTGATCTCCTTCTCTGTGTCGCCGGCCACCTTGGTGCTCGGGATTTGTTAAATCTTGGCGCCACGCAACAATCTCTACAACAACCCTTGACACGCCGTGCTTTTACTGTAGCTCTCACCGCAGTGCCTTTTGATCATGACCTCAAGCCCGTGACTTACGCCATTCAAAATGGAGACATCCCACTGCTGTCCAAAACAATGGGCTTTCTCGATGCTTTGTTTGAAGGGTGGCAATGGTCACGGTTTTATGCAAAAGGTGTTGGTAGGCTTCTAACAGTAGCGTCGGCTCATAATCTGGAGTCGTTGCAGTACCTGGCACAGAAATACCCTCTAACGCTAGGGCCGAGCGACGGCGTCGCCTTGTTCAACATTCGAAACTGGGAGTTGGTTATCGAGGCTCTCAAAAGAGATAGGTATGACTGCGCTTCTTTCCTTCTCAACTACCAGCCCCCCTTGTTTCCAAATGGGTTCCCGTTGAAAGCAAACCCGGCGTGCTATTCTTCGCCTGCCACGCTCAATTTTTTGGTTGATCACGGTGCCTATCTGGGTGTTAACCCTCTGCACGATATCGCCGCGTTAGACCTCAGCGACACTCAGGTTTTTGACATCCTAGTCCAACGGGGCTTTGGTGTTGATGCACCTCTGGAAACCTTTATGCATTTATCCACAGGGTCAATGTACACACCTTTGCATGAAGCTTGCCAGGGCTTGCAGCCTCGGAGCATCGAGGCCCTTCTCCGCCTCGGCGCGAATCCGAACGGGTCCACAGGTAACTTTTTCATCGACAAAGTACCCCTAATGGGTGGTTTTCAGTATTCTTCACCCCTCCCCATTCTTACCCTTCTACTGTCTAGTCAGTGGGATATAGGGGTATCGGTTGATTTGAAAGCCTTAGGTCGAAGACTCGTCGACTGCTTCCAGTTATTGCTTCATTACGGTGCCACAACGTCAATACCTCTTCTGAACGGCGACCTTCTCGAAATCCTCGTGCTAAGAATTTGGAGAATTCTCTATAAGCAAACAACGCGACAACCGGATTTTGCGCTGCCAGAGATCCCGGACAAGCCCGGCGAGAACCAGGGAGTTCGGTCGTTTTTGCTCGCACTCGACCAGGTTGATTGCTCACCTTGGGACCATGTTTGTGAGTTTTTTTCCGATATAATTCCAATGTGGAGCAGCAATGCCGAACAAACCAGAGGTAAGGGGCGGCTCATTCGACTTATAAGCGACTATCAAGATAAATTTGGTGATCTCCCGGGGCCAGCCCAGGTACGGCAGTCGTTCCTTTTTACCTTGCCAGATAGGTATGTTACTGGCGAAACAAATTCTATCTAGCTCCTTGCAAGGCGTAGCCTTCGCAACTAAACATATGTTATGCTAATGCGTATGACAAATCGCCTCTGCCTTGAACACCTTTAGGGTCATTATAACACGATGGAAACATGCTTCAGTCTTTCGAGAAACAATTTGTTGCAGATACCCTTACAATTAGCCGGTTCAACTTGTCATCGCAAACTCGTTATTTCCTTTTTTCCCCCAAATTGATTCAGTCTATTCCCTCTGCCATAGACCCTAATGATTAAATTATTTACCATTAAATTAGCATTTGACTGCAAGATCCAGTGTGCCAGTAGTGGAAATAGAATAGAATAGAACATGTTGGTTCAACATGTGATTAAGAATGAAATTAGCAGCACATCTTCTCAGATATCAACTCAAGTTGTTTATGACCGCTCACAATACAGTCTATGCTAAGTTGGTAATCAGAACACATATGTTTACGTAAGCTGTACCAGTTCAGCGTCCTCGTATTCCGTCCTGAAGAAGGCTTGTAGGACTACTATCCCTGTAGACAGGCATCCTCGTAAAGTGCTAGGGTTACATACTTCCTCATGTCGTCCACAACTGTGCAACGAAAGCTTTCTAGATACAGTACTTCGAAGACCCCCAGTCAGCTGGTTCAAGGTTGCCAAGTTGGTTATTGATATGTCTTTGAAACGAGGATTAGAACGCGAGTCGTGTGACTTTTGCTTCCGACGCAAAATCAAATGCGACCGTTCCTCTCGCGTTGTGACGGGTCTTTCTGCATGCTCTCAATGTGATCTTCGCCAAACGCCTTGCACTTTCGAATCCGACGATGTTCGCGTCCAACGGCGTCGGAAGAACTCGCCCAAGCGTGGTCTTCCAAATGTTGGTCCCGGCCTTAATACGCCGATTGGGATTAAGCCTCAACAGCAAACTAGTCATGGTGTGATCAATAGTGATGGATGGACTCGCACAAGAAACCTGGCCGTGACTACCAGCAATAACATCCTGCCACCTACAATTCTCGATCACTCTACTATCTCAAACCGGTTGTCGCTGGGTAATGGTATTGCCGCAGCCACTCCCCAATCTAGGACGGCGATGACGACAATGACAGCGTTCTCGCTGCCAACTTACCGTGACTTGGAGTTTGAGCTAAGCTCTGAGGGAGCTTCGTTTCTGGACTCGATCTTCTTGCAAAGCCATGATATGTCGGGATATGCGACAGACCGGGATGCTGCGCCGAATTCGGCTCTACAGTTTGTCGAGCCTCAGGATAGTGTTACAACCAAAAACCCTTACTGTGACTTAGACACTCCACCCGAGACTCTAGTTGCGGCGATCGAGGCGTATTTCAGCTTCGCTTCTCTTGCTCTCCCTATTCTTTCTAAAGACGGTTTCATGGCGGACTACAAGAGTTACAGGAGTAGTACCCCCCTCGTATGCGCTGTTGCTTGCCGAGGTTGCCCTTTTATTCAATCGACAGAGAAATGGACGGTACAGCAGCGTTTCGCCTCACGCTTCAGGGAAACGTTCCTTGAATCACGGAGCAGTACGCTGGGCCAGGATGTCGTGAGACTCGACGACCTAGAAGCCCTGGCGCTCATGATTGATTTCGAATACGACAGTGCCGAGGGTTTCACGACGCCACTTCAGACACAGCTGCAAAATTTGTTATTGACCAATGATACCCTTGTTTTGATGGCTCTACAATACCGCATCGAGACTTGTCCTGTAGCGGAAACGGGCGAGCCCGTTGCACTCTCTAGAGCCGCGCAACGTCAAACGCTCCTCTTCTGGTATGTTTATGGATGGGATGCCTTCTGCTGCATCGATCGCAAAATGGCGTCACGGATTCGAGACGAGGACATTGACCTATCAATACGCCCGCACGGGTCCGATGAAACCCTAAGCTACTTCGACGCTATCCTCGGCCTAGCAACTATCGCTCGAAGAATGGCACGCGCACTCTGCGGTCCCGTTGCTAGACGAAAAGGCGTGAAGCATCACGATATAGAAAGCATTTATAAACAATTGGAGGAGTGGCGCACGAACATCTGCCCATCTGCTTTGAAGATTCAATACTCCAACCAGGTTAGCCCTCAACGAGAAAGAACACGATCCCTGGAGAAAGATGTAGAAGACTTCCTTCCTCTACACAAGGCTATAGTCGCATTACTGGAATCAAGTTGTTTTATGCAATTGGAAGCCTGTGTCTCACAATACGGCATTGAGGATCGCGACTCTTTGTCGGGACAGATTGTTGACATGCGGGTTCGATACGAGTCTCTACAGGCAGCCTATAAGATAGTAGAGGTAGCCCGGTGGATAGAAAAACTCACCGTCAGCGAGAGAATGCTCACAGCTACAGGTATATATGCTATAGCTGATCTGGCACCAGTAATTATACGCAATATCTGTGCCGGTGCGTCCAATTGGATATCCCTCAGAGCAAATGAAATTCTTCAATCAACAGCAGAGGAAGAACCACAGCTTACAGGGGGAAGATCAGATCATGAATTTGATGATAAAATTAGTATGGGATTATCAGAAGAGCGAGGAAGAAGCTGGGTGGAATCATTAACCACACTACGGAATATCGTCGCCACGTCTTCTTCACACAAGGACACGGGATGCATGCTCGAGCGATTAGACCAGCAATTAGAGTCTTTGAAAAGTCCGGCTAACATACACGTATGATGGATATTATATTGCTTGCTTGTCTTTCCCCCTTTTAGTGTGCGTAATACATGTAGTGAATCCTTCGCAACAAGGTTCCGAGGTGCGGGATTGTTTATCTATACGATTGCGAGACATTTTAACTTATAACTTAGAGTGTTTCCAGGGTATGATTCAACGGCATCCTGTATTCGCACCATCGACAACTCCTGTCTATCCAATATGGGATTCAGAATGCTGGGGTGCGTGCTCGAAGCCACGGGTCGCATATCATACAATACAATAGTCCAAAGTCCTCGGTCCCCTTAGACTCACCAAACCGAGGTTTCCCACCGAAAACTTAAGCGAATTTCATCATAATTACGGCGACGAGATACCATGAGTTCTTTCAGTAGCAGTTTTTTTATTCGGAAGAATGTGAGGCTCAGGAGTGCACTCGGCTAACCTATCTGTAGGACAGCAGGGATATATTCATCACTAGATCAACTACGTATAGGTTGGTACGAAGTATCTTAATGAATAAACAACTCTCTACCTTCAACTCCAAAAACTAAATGAAGCCCAAGTCTCATATGTCGAGCCTACCAAGTATTCTTCTCCGTCAGTAGCCCCTGGTAGATATGGAGGACGCGGAGCCAAGTCAGCAAGCGGCCTAGTTGTCGATCTCTTCACTGAATCAGGCATCGCCAGACAATACAATTCACAATTGATGATCACGGCGTGACACTGTCTGTTCTGGCCACTGGATCTAGTAGCGGTACGGTCTCCCCTCATCCCAACACTTGACAATATTGCCATGGCCGAAGCCTTGCCCGGATCTTCTACGGCATGTATGAATCGCTACAGCCCGAGTTAAATTCGAGTCACAATCGCCGCAGATGCAGCTCGTTTGCACTTGGGCGGATGGCGTCAATCGAGGCGTCGACAATCAAAACGGTCGCACTGCAAGTTAAGTCGTTGGGGTCCTTTTGCATGTCTTAAAGCCACAAATTGCGTAAGATCGCTGCTCCTGCAAGCTCCCGAAACTCTAAAAAATCTTATCACTAACTCCGGTGTTATACAAAGGCCTACGCAATACAGACTGGAAGCCCGCATATCAATAAAGCTCGACCCTGGACTACAAATCTCCTCTAATGCAGGTCATGCTGTACAAGATATGCTTTCGACATGATAAGGGAAATGGTGAGATTGCTGTTGATGCCTTTGTGATTCATCTTTATGCCAACGGGACCGCCGTAATGATGGATCCGAGTTCAAGATCCTTTAGAGAGAAAGGAAATAGACTCGTCGAGGAGTCTTGCTGTCTAGCCTTGATAGTATTGCTCGCTAATGGGGCTCACTCTATATCCACGGATAACTTCGGAGATAGAAGTTACAATGTACTACGCGCGCGCAGACTCGACGGAGTTGACTCGTTAGTTACTCATGGCGTTTAGCCTTCTCTTCCCTCATTGGGTAGAGCTATAGCTGTCATGGCAGATAGCTTAGCTTCCTAGCCCAACGACTTGACTCGGGAGCCGGGGAGCCGCATGTAAGCTCTGGCTGGCGTTCCACCCATTTTGAAATATCTCTTTCGTCACAGACCCATTGTTTTTTCCTGAGGTAGTTTCTTCAATGGCGAATTGGAGCTAACGGGATGTATGTTGGACTTGCCTGAACGGCACGGAGCTTTCCGAAGCCTCTCTAAGGGTTCGACAGCGCGAGGTTAAAACATCGGGCCCTTGAGAGAGTGTAAGTATTCCGGTCCAGCCGGTGAATTGTTTGGCGTGTCAAGAATATACACGTTGTGTAAAAACCCACGATGTGAGGATTCACTTAAAGTTGGCTGTAGAGAGATACGAATAGATATCGATGGGTGATTGCCGGTTATGAATAAAAAGAGTAAGACGATCGTGAAATGAATATATCGGTTGGGCGCCAAATGGTAGCAATACAGAATAGGACGGGGATCAACAAGCCTATGCCTAGCTGTTGAATGCCCAATTTAACGTTTAGGATTTCTTGGATATTGGTCTGAACTTATACATCATCTATAGATACGCGTTCACAAACAAAGTCTCACCCCCCCAGAAATATGCTGGTATGCTTGATTTGATCCAATCTTCCTGTTATTGGCATCATGGAATGATATACACGGGCTTTGCATGATACCAATCTTTTCAAGAATAGGAAGCCTCGAATGGAATTGTCCATGATAAGCTGCCACGATGTATACGGATGCTTCCATTGTCTCGTCGTTGATGCTTTTATCAACAAAGTTAATGCTACTTGAACCTTGCTTTCTCAGGTTTCAAGAGTCCAAGGCTACCAACTCCTTAGGTACTCCGAATAGTCCATGGAGACGAAATGATTGGTCGCGAAGCAAGTTCTCCTATTACTCGAAGGCATTCAGCAGCATGTTAACATATTATATACTTTTGGATGGGTATTAATTCATGATGGGTCATCTCTGTTTTGGTAGAGTGGACCTTAGCGGGATCCCGCACGCCTCAACGCTAAACGGCTACATTTCTGCATGGGTATGAAAGGTATGAATCTAGCGCCCCCCAGTCTAAACCCCACCCCACCGGCAGCACCATTTGCTTAGCTGCTGGGCAGGTAGGCGTATTTTACAACGGCGGGTTAGGGCCTGGCCAGACTCTACAGACTTGCACTGTTGCAGGCGGCCAGTGCCACCCCAAGCTCGCCGTGGGCCCCGCCCTGACCTCACCAACCTGACAGCCGCTATCTCTCAATACGGACAGTTGTGTGGAGAGCAATCGGCCAGAGAGTCCTTGAGCCTGAGCCCAGAGAAAGGACATCTATCGTCCCAAGCCTCCAAGCTCCCATCCCATCTTCATCATTCATCATTCATCATACTCTCTTTCCCAACTCTCCCCTCTCCCTCTATCCCCTTCAATCTTGTCCCATCTGACCACCACTCTCTTGGGTTTGCTTGCACACTCCTTCCCTCGGGAATTTTAGCATCAACTCTCCATCACCGAGACGATCCATATTCATCCTCTCATTTAGCTACCTCCTTTTTCCAGTCGCACAAGGCGTCCACGCAATCAGTTGTCATCACCAACACCCACCCGTCACAGAGCTGTCCTGGTCATACCGTGCACCCGTGCACCGGCAGGATACCGCATTATCGTCCTCGCTGGAGCTCCAGCTAGCGTCCATCTCGGCCTATTCCATCTATCCCCCTCATTAGGATATTGCTACCAAACTACACCGCAGCCTGTCGCACCCAGACGTGCAACCAGCGCCCGCCATGGACCAGCAGCAGCAGCCTCCCCCAACTGGAGGGGTTCCTGGGCCGGCTGGACGCCGTCTTCATATCGCCCATCGTCGAAGCCCGTCCGAGCTGACTCCCTTGATGAGCATGTTCTCCAATCCCGGAAGTAAGTTCAATCATTCCCCTCCTCCCCCTTTTATGGCTTGTGCCATGCGTGCCCGCTTGTGCTTCGATCGCACGAGGCTGCCACCACCGCCACCACCACCGCAATTTTCGGCTTGGCTAATCGTGTTGTGTTTCCCATCATTTAGTGGAGCAATTTGCCATCCAACAACAGATCGAGCTGTTACAGCAGCAGCAACAGCAAATTCAAGCTACCCACCAGTACATGAACATGGGGATGATGCAAGCCGGTCAGCTTGGTGCTGGCGGCCAGTACAATCCTTTGCAATCAAACATGGCCAACATGTCGCCACAGACGGCCTTTCAGTTCCCCAGTCAGCTCCCACAGCAGCAAAACGTGCAGATGGGAGCACCGAACCAACCAATGTCCCACCGCCGGAATCAGTCCGCCCTTCCTAACATGAATCTGGGCCCGCCCCCCGCGCCGTCCTCCGGGGCCTCTGGCTCTGCCTTCGGTCATTTTGATAACACGTCCAATCAGAACCGGGAGAATGCGTCTCGGGGCGGCCGAGGCGGCAGCAGTGGCGGTGGAGGTCATCAGCGAAGGCATTCGTTGGCACTGGCCGACGCCAAGAAGGCCGCTGAAATTGCTCAGCAGAAGCGCACCACTTCAGGCTTCCAATTTCCTGGTCCTGGCGCTGATGCAGCCTCGCCTGCTGAAGAGCCGAAAAGCAGTGTCGCGGATACCCCTATAGCACAGGGGTCATCCACTCGCGGTGGACGAGGCGGACACGGGCGCAGCCAAAGTATGGCTGTGCATGGTCGCGGAGGAGCACGCAGCGGTGCACCAAACGACAGTGGTGATTTTGCACGTCGCGGAGGAGGGGCAACTGGCCACGCCCGGACGTCTTCGCGCAACTTTGAGGGCAATTGGCGCAACCAGAACCAAGGCCAGGATCAACCTGCCCAAGGTCAACAAGGATTCCAACCTGGTCATCGCCCCCGCGGTTCAATCAATCAGTCGATCTCCTCGATTGGCACTTTCCAGTACCCAGGTCAACCTCAACTCATGCAAATCCCCGGTCAAATTCCCATGATGCAGATGTATCCCGGCCAACAACTCAACCCCATGCAAATTAACCAACTCCAGGCGCTCCAAGCTGCTCAGATGAATGGCCAGCACATGGTTGGGCTTCAAGCCAGCCAGCATGCTCCCCAACTTGGAGCTCAACAATCTCAGCAGCAACAGAGAAAGACGCTATTCACTCCTTATTTACCCCAGGCTACCCTGCCCGCCTTGCTTGGCGATGGCCAACTCGTTTCCGGAATTCTTCGTGTGAACAAGAAGAATCGTAGCGATGCGTATGTGTCGACTTCGGATGGCCTTCTGGACGCCGACATCTTCATCTGCGGAAGTAAAGACCGCAACCGAGCGTTAGAGGGAGATCTGGTTGCAGTCGAGCTTCTTGATGTTGACGAAGTTTGGGGCCAAAAACGAGAGAAGGAAGAGAAAAAGAAGAGAAAGGACATTACCGATACCAGGACCGGTTCTACGAATGGAAACGGTCCGTCGAACGCTACCAATGGTGACGATGCTACGGCGGCCGACGGAAGCATCCGTAGAAGAGGTAGCTTACGCCAGCGGCCGACTCAGAAGAAGAACGATGACGTGGAAGTAGAGGGGCAAAGTCTGCTACTCGTCGAGGAAGAAGAAATCAATGACGAATCGAAACCCCTCTATGCCGGTCACATTGTAGCTGTTATCGAACGGGTTGCCGGCCAGATGTTTTCGGGCACACTCGGTCTTCTGCGACCAAGTAGCCAAGCAACTAAAGAGAAGCAGGAAGCCGAACGAGCTGCCCGGGATGGTGGCCGTGCCCATGATCATCGACAGCAGGACAAGCCGAAGATTGTCTGGTTCAAGCCTACCGATAAGCGCGTGCCGCTCATTGCAATCCCTACCGAGCAGGCACCACGAGATTTTGTAGAGAAGCATCAAGATTATGCGGACAGAATTTTTGTTGCGTGTATCAAACGATGGCCGATTACTTCGCTCCACCCCTTTGGCACCCTTGTTGAACAGCTTGGCAAGATGGGTGATCTAAAGGTTGAGACGGATGCCCTTCTCCGTGACAATAATTTCTCCTCGGATGAATTCGCCGAAGCCGTTCTTCGGAGCGTTGGTTTCCAAGATTGGTCTATCGCTAAGGAGGACGAGGCCTTGATAAGCGCTCGCCGAGATTTCCGGGACGAAAAGATCTTTACATTTGACCTTGCCGGCACTGGTGAACTAGGTGATGCCGTTCACGTCAAGACTCAGCCCGATGGCAAGATTGAGATTGGCATCCACGTGCCTGATGTCACTCATTTTGTCAAGCCCAACTCACTAGTTGACCGTGAAGCGAAGAAGCGCGGAACTGCTGTTCATCTAGTGAATCGTACATGTGCATTGCTTCCTCCCAAGATTGCATCTGAGCTTTGTACACTCGCCCCTGGGCAAGACAGACTTACCGTGAGTGTTGTATTTAAGGTCAACCCTCACACAGGCGCCGTTGCCGAAGGTGACGCCTGGATTGGCAAGAGTATTGTTAAAAGTAGTGCGAAACTATCACTCAAAGATATTGATGATGCATTGTCGGGTGAAGTCAACTTCCAGCACGAGAGTGCGGAAGTAAAAGACATTCAAATTCTAAATGTAGGTTCTTTAGTCCCCTACAACATGAATCTCGCTTACCTGTTTTAGGCCATTGCCCAGAGATTCCAGGAGGCTCGTCTTGGTTCGGATGGCGAGGTTACTGCACCCCTACGGTTGCTTCATCACCTTGATGATGAGAATATTCCTATCCAACACAATATTTTTGATACGACGCCTGGAACCGAGCTCGTCGAGGAGCTTCTTCATAAGGCCAACGCCTACGTTGCCCAAAAGCTAGCTAGTGGACTTCCTGAAAAGGCACTGCTCCGACGTCAAGGACCGCCTAATGCTCGGCGCCTGCAAACCTTTGTTGAACGCATGGGGGCTCTGGGGTATGACATTGACATGACCAGCAGTGGAACTCTTCAAAATAGTCTATTCAAAGTTGATGATGCTGGTATTCGCAAAGGCATGGAAACTTTACTTGTTAAGAGTATGCAGCATGCGAAGTACTTCATTATCGGCAAAATGAATCAGCAATTGCGGTCTCACTATGCCTTAAATCTTCCTCTCTACACTCATTTCACAAGTCCCACGAGGCGATATGCGGATATTGTCGTACACCGCCAATTGGAAGCCGTCTTGTCTGATGGCGCGACCGAGTACAATGACGATATTGAGACGTTAGTGAAGACTATCGAGTCATGTAACATCAAGAAAGAGTCGGCCCAGAATGCTCAAGAACAGAGTATTCACATCGAATCCTGCCGGATTATGGACAAGAAACGACAAGAGGTCAACGGTGATCTGATTAGCGAAGGTATCGTTTTATGTGTTTACGAGTCTGCCTTTGATGTCTTGATTCCGGAATGGGGTTTCGAGAAACGCGTGCATTGCGACCAGTTGCCACTCAAGAAGGCCGAGTACAGAAAAGAGAAGAGAGTGTTAGAGTTGTACTGGGAGAAAGGTGTCCCAAGCTCTGCGTACGTGCCCGAAGATGAGCGGCCCAAGGCGGCTGCCTCGCAGCGCGTTTCGAACGCGATAGCCGCGGCGCGACAAGCTGAAGAAGCGGAGCGCGTCAAGAAGGAACGTGAGGAGGCTACACGCAAGCAGACGGATACTGGCACTATGTCCACAGATGATGTCGATGCGTTGTTTGATGATGATGATGATAATGTTTCGGATGTCACTGAGGCCATGGCGGGAGCATCGTTAGCTGAGCGCCCTACCCAGAGCGTCCCAGGATCGCCGAACCGCTCTTCCTCAAATGCCGCGGGTGTACTGCACCGCACCAGGTCCGATTCAAAGGTTCCCATAGCCGAGGCTGTCGAAACGCGTCTTACAAACAAGGAGAAATATCTGAAGCTATTCAAGCTCAGAGAAGAAGGCGGAGAATATATCCAGGACGTGACGGAGATGACGAGAGTACCCATCATTCTCAAGACAGATCTGTCCAAGAGCCCACCGTAAGTCCATGCCGAAGCCCGATGCTCTGATGCGAGACTTGGATTGCTAACGCTGTAGCAGTTGCTTGACCATCCGCTCACTCAACCCTTATGCTCTCTGAATGTGTTGTTGGTGTGACAAGAATTGCTTGTAGTACTTGAGATTTTGGAGCGATGGAGCATGGTATCGTCTGGATTTCCAGAAGGCACAGCAAAAAGGTAGAATGTATCCCAGATTTCTTGTTGAAGTCCTCTCAGAGAGCATCTCTTAGCCGCGTCATCAAAAGTCGCTATCATGGGAAGAATCGTGGGAACAAATAGATGTAAGGAGGTGCTGTGGTGAGCTGGGCATGACATGATAAGCTGGGGCGCTCGGGATTAGGATGTGCACAGCCCCGCGACCGTTTACTGCTATGTCTGAGAATAATATCAGACAAAGTACGTCTCCTAAATTTTTGACCTCACGTCTGCCGTGTGTCTTCGTGGTGCTGTCGAGATGAGCCACGATCATCAACGGTTCCCCCCCCTTCCTTATGATTGATTGTATGACCATTCGCCAGCCCTTTGACCAATTACATGAGATAAGACGGTTCAGAGACCTCTGGTTAAGCTGATCTGACGAGGCAAGCTGGCTTACTTATTAGATTATTATCTCTCTGTGTATGGGATATATCATGATTTCCTTCAACCACGCTTATTCAATTGGAGTCCTCGAGGTCTTGTAATATGCATATTGAAGTCACGACCGGAAGAATTTGAATGCGATCGTCTATTATAAACTTTCCACCTAACTGGTAACTCGGCAAATGCGCCGGAACGAATAGGCCACGTTTCGTCGGCCGGCCCTTGTTTTAGCTCCAGTGTGAACCTGCCCGGAGGCTCGAAGACCCGTGAAGTGCGTTTTTTGCGGCCGATCAAAGTAACCGAGTTCCAATTTTCTTTTTGGTAGATCTTGCGAGATTTGGCCGTGCTATTCTCGATCTCGGAGCCGGCGCATCACCTTGCTTGTTTCTTAATGGGTATCTAGTTTTCCATGCTGGTCTGCTAGCCACGAGTGAAGTGTACAAGTATCTATCTGCCTTTGTGGTGTTTGTAAAGGCTGATCAACGCGAAGATGTATCAAAGCTAATTTCGGAAGATCTAGGATCGACATAGGGGAATGACCTGCATGCGATTGGGCACCATCGAATACGTAGTTTAGCGCTTGAAGATGCTTTCGGAAAAAAAACCCCATCGAGACTTAAGATAGCAGACAGATATGGTATGTTGCTTCTGGAGGACGTCGTGTTGCAGTAGTTTACAGGCTAGAAGCCATTGGGGTTGGTAGGATCCCGAGAGATCACGAACAGATCCATCATCGGCACAGTAACAGCACCTTCGACGTGGTTTCAGTATTCGGGTTGGCGCTCGCCCGTGCAGAAAAGCACTGTCGGCTCGAGCCCCGTGAAACAATATCTGAGGCAGAAGCCCCTGCCCCTGTGAATCCCTAAGATGGGCTAACTGAGTTAACCGTAGCACACGTGCTTGATTGTAGGACCCCGAACGCCAAGAGCCCCTGGTGCTACCCTGGAGCCTCCGTGCTATTATGAGTAACTACTAGCATTTGGACTTCATCTCAACTTAATCCGCCAAGTCGAGAAGCGCAGGAGCCTCCCATTCGCTGGCTGGAGCTTGCTTCGAGTTTGTTTCGTTTCCCTTGACGCCGCCAACATATGTGATTCGACCTTCAGCACTTAAATCCCACCCGTCACTATCTACTTACGACTGCAGTACGGTATTGTATATACATCATGGGTGTAAGAACCCCAGCACGTCCCGTCCCATCTCTTTCCCCCCTTCCACCTTGGCACAAATCTGCGTTCGGAAGCGAATCCTTGATAAGGAACAGATAATGCCGGCGGAAAGAGATCAAGGAGCGTTGGGGAACCGCAGAGTGCTGACAGTTAGGGATCGTCGTCCCCACGCTCGGCCAGCCTTCTTTCCGTGAAGCATCCCCCATGGCGTTTAGTTCCGTGCTCTACCTCGTCCTGCCAAGTTCTACGGTGTATTGCCAGGTTGGTTTTAATGCGACCGTGTTTCCCACCTCCCGACTAAGTCTTGGTTTCCCATTCTCTTCTGTATCCCTATACCGTCGTTCGTGTGCATCCATCCTACTCCATAAGCGCTGGTCTGCTTCCCTGGGATCAACGACTTTCACTCTCTTTACTTACGTCTAATTCTTCTAATACCCAGTTGGGAATTTCATACGTTAGGAACAGCTAGGCTGGTTCTCGCTTTTATTACATCGCCAAAACTTCTAATTCGGCCGCTGTTGTCAGTATTTGGACGGGTCAGGAAAGATAGGGAAACAGAGACAAGAGGCAAATAAGATTACTCGGACGAGAGCAATATAGCAACCAAGATGCCTTCTATTATAAAGACCACGGGTGCCCTGGCGGGATTGGTGGCGATCGCGTCGGCTCTTCCAGCTCAGCCCAAGTTCTCGCCAAGACAAAACAGTATCTACCATTTGGCAAAGAGGCAGAATGCTGCCGCCGCGGCACTCGGTTTACAAGATGTGGATATTCTTCAATTGTAAGTTGTTTCCTATCGATTTTGCTACGCAAGACTAGTTCACTTACGCGGTTACCATGTAGTGCCTTGACTCTGGAGTGGCTCGAAGCTTCTTTCTACCAACAAGGCTTCGCTCAATTTCCGGATGACCAATTTGTTGCCCTTGGCTTGAACGAGGCTCAACTCGCCGACCTCAAGGGCATTGGAACTAGCGAGCAAGCTCACGTCGGTCTATTGCAAAGCGCCATCGCCCAGGCCGGCGTCCAGCCCGTCCAGCCGTGTACGTACAACTTCGGCTTCACAGACGCCGCAGGCATGGTTGCCACGGCCGCGGTCCTCGAGAGCGTGGGCGTCTCCGCGTATCTGGGTGCGGCGCCGCTGGTGTCTGACGGGGGGATCCTCAGCACGGCCGGCTCGATCCTAACTGTCGAGGCGCGCCACCAATCTTTCATCCGCAGCGCCTCGGGCGTGGCCGTGTCTCCCTCACCCCTCGACACACCGCTGGGTCCCAAGGCCGTCTTCTCACTTGCCGCACCCTTCATCACCTCTTGCCCGGCCGGCTCCAACCTGATCCTCACAGCCTTCCCTACGCTCACCATGACAAGCCCCGCGCCCGTCGCGGGCGTCATGAACCTCGCTGCCGGTACCAACATCCAGGTCCAGAGCGACGGCGCGTCCGGCGCGTCCTTTTGCGGTTTCACCAACTCGGCGGCACCCGGTGGCACCGCCTTTACGCCATTCGATGCCGCGACCGGCTGTGCGCTACCCCCCAACCTGGCCGGCATCGTTTACGTTACGCTCACGAGCAACGCGCCCGCCACCGGCGTCTTGACGGATGATATCACCGTCGCTGGACCCATGGTGATGCAGCTGAGCTAGACGCGAGACGCGTAAGTCGAGTTAGATGTCCCTTTCCTGGGGCTGTCGTCTCTCGGAACGCAAGTTACAGGCATGATACCTATCGGTTCTACCCCTTCGCACTTCTGGGGCAACGCATCATTACCCGTAGAAATGGGAGACAAGACAAGACAAACGGGCCTGAGATCAATGAAGGATGGAGGCAGTAAAAAAAAACAGAGGGAGGCAGAACAACACAGATGGGGAGAAAAAAAAAAGCCGAGCGGGTGGGGGTCCTCGGTAGCTCCTAACAGTACCGTACCAACACCAGCTTAGCTAGCTTTCTTTCTCTCTTCTCCAATATATGTGTTCGTCTCCCTACCTCCTGTCACCCTGCCTGGTCCCGGTCTTCTCATTGATGTATCATGTCACATTATTATAATAATTATAATAAGCCCCTCCTTACGCACAACGTTATTCTCTTCTTTTATCATCCTTGTCTTCTTACCCTGGAGCGTTTTACAGAATGTATCGTTTTGTATATATAATATCATGGTGTCGGGCTTGCGTGTTGTGGTGGCGACTGGAAAATAACGATACGCACTAGTTAGAATGGGGTGAGGGGGCCGAGTATCAAGACGAGATAGAACAAGGTTTGTCCGTGGACGATATACCCATGTGAGGGTTCTTTTTGTTGAAATAGCAGGTGTTTTATATCATCTCGAATTATTATAAGACTACAGATATCCTTCTATCTTTGACTCACAATGTGCTAGGAGTAATGTACTGCAGCGTCTTACATAAGATCTTGGTATAGGTAGATAGCAGGAAGGAAACAACGTACCGTTAGAAGACCCGCGCATAGAAAGAGAGAGCTAGAGTAAGTTGCTTCAAATGGCTGACCTTTTTTTGCAATAATTGAAAGAAAAGTGATATAATGTTATGGATCACGTACTAGCAAATTAAATCGGCGCATGCTGTACATTTACCTGGCTCGTATCTTATATCAATAGTCTCTTGGAGGTGATATCTACAGCCATAATGATAGGAGCAATAGTATGGGTTAAGCAGTACTCGTTGTATTTTCATCTCCAAACGAGACGTCGCTGACCACCCTTTAGCCTTTCCAGTCCCGACCATATCATGTCACACACACGCATAGACAACCATGTTCTATGTTATTTGCGCTTTGTCGATTCTCATCGCGTGCGGAAACCAAGCGCCCCAAAAACCTTATCACCCACTCTTTCTCTCTCTCCCATCATGGACTAATTACCAAATAATTCTGAGATCCCCAAGAAAAAGAATAGAGGAATCGATCCAGCAAGGCGCAGCAAAAAAGAAGGGACACACGCCACCAACTCCGATATTAATTCAGGTGATGTGAAAAATACTCTGGTGTGTACAGTAGGGCCTGTGGCGCCTTGCCCTGTGGCTGACGGTAGAATCGACTTCCCCATCGTAGGCTCCCGCCTACGCGCCATCTATGTTGGGAAATTCATTCTAGGCGCCGCCACCAAAACGTTTGGCTCTGGCGTCTGCCTTTGCGCGTTCAGAGGGGTCATCGAGTATGCGTCTCGTCTTGCCGCCGCCGCCGCCGCCGCCTTCCTTCCGCGACGGACCGCGGTCACCACCGCCATGGCGCCCGCCTCGGCTCCGATTATCTCTGCCTCCCCGTCGTCGGCCCTGGCCGTTCTGCTGTCTTTTGGCGCCGCGCTCGCCATCGGCGTTCGCATTGGAGGCGCCGCCCTCGCGTCCGCGCTTCCGCTCCCGCTTCTCGGGCAGCGCCGAGTCGAGACCGGACACGAGCGAGGATTTATCGCCGTCGGTGCCGAACCGCTGCGCGCGCTCGGCCTTCTTCTTGGCATCCTCGTCCACGTCCTCTACTATGCCGAATCGCTTGGCGCGCTCTGCGCGCTTCCGGGCCTCCTCGTCGGCGGTGCTGGCAGGGAGGTGTGCTGAGAAGTCTGTCTTGCGTGCGGCTTCCGCTTCGGCCTCGGCGGGCTTCGCGTCGTCTGCGGGTGTCTCGGTGGGCTTGTCCCCGCTGCTGGGTGCGGGTGCTGCGGCTGCGGGTTCCGTCGCGGCCTTCTCCTCTACGGGTGCAGGCTCTGTGGCGGGTTCGGGCTTAGATGCCGGGACATCGTCGTCTGAGTAGTCGATGGGGTCTTCTTCTGCGGATACTGTGAATGCGTTAGCCAAGCTCGCGTACAATGTCTTCGTAGTGGGGGGGGGGGGGGCAAACCTGGTGCGGCGGGCTTGGGCTTAGGCTTGGGGGCCTCGTTGGCCTTGTCATGCTCCTGCAGGCGCGCGATCAGATCGGCCTTGTTGCCAGTGACGGGAAGCTGCTTCTCCTGGAGCAGCTTCTTCAGCTCTGGAACCTTGAGCGCTGCGTAGTCGGCCATGGCTGCGGGTTTGCTTGATGGCGATACCGACGCGACGGATGCGGATGCGCAGGGATGAGAGAGCGCGCGCGAGATAGGGAGGAAGATGGAGAAGGAAGTGTTGGAAGTGCTGCGCGTGTTGTATGTAAAAATATATATGCTGGAAATGTTGGGCTTTGGAGCTGATTTGGATAGTTGGAAAGTCCGGTCCGGAGGTGCGAAGGGGACGGTGTGGTGTAGATAGAAAGAGGAGGGAGGAAGAGGAAAAGAAGGGTTAAGGCTGCGACTTGGATCTTGGATGGATTGAGCTTGCCTCTGGTGCTAACTATAGGTAGCCTGTAGGTATGTATGATGAAAACAGCAAAAAGCGCGTCGACCATATAACTAACCTATGTAGGTTAGTGCCTATGTATGTACCTATGTACCTTCGGGGACGCTGTGAGTGATGTGCACGGGCCAATCAGATTTACGTTAGACATTCTTGTGTTGTAAATTTCCGGGGTCCCGGCCAGCGAGGTTAAATGTTCTCTTGATCACTTATATTACCAGCCAGTTAGTGTAACTTGTGTGTTTGGGGCAGCTCTATCTCTCCTCCCCCTGCGAAAAAGATGTAAAGGTTTATAAGTAATTTACGATAAATCAGGATCAGTACCGATACTACAACGGTCTGAATGAGTTTTTCAACAGAAGACATCTTGGTTTAGTTGTTTACTTTGGTTTTGGTGAGTGGAGTTTGCTGCTGGCTGATACGAAGCTGAAAAATGACGATGGAATCTAAAAGGGTGTTGCAATACGGTTATTTATACATTCGTCTGTTGAAACGAAATATACAATACCTAAATAAAGTTTTAATAATACAGACGTTTTGTTTTCAGACACCTTGATAGTCACTGTAGGTATGAGTTACACGAATAACGGCTTTGAAATCAAACATCTAAATCCATGAAACTATTGCCGGGTCTTTATACGGAGTTATGAATAGAATTATATCAGTCATTTAGCTCTCCTTGAGCCTCCTGAGCACGATATACGAAAGCGAGACAGGTAGGATGAGGTGAAGTAGGCGAGCCAAAGCGAAGCGATTCGGGTATATAAACTATAGACCTTTTTGTCTGAACAAAAAGGAGCTGAGGCCTTCATGGCCTCTTTGATCTTGATGTAAATATTCTTCAGGCTCTTGATCATAAGCGCTTATTATAAAAGCAAACGCTTTGTCGCAGTCAAAAGCTCTCTGGACCGCAGCGAGAATGATTGATGATGCCTAATAAATGTTACACGGCCTTGGGATAGTTGGTGTTTTCATATTGAGTAAATTATCAAGATATCCGAATATTCTGGGGTGGGGTTGGGAATTTTTATCTTGACTCCGCGCTTCATAACATCAGGTTTTTTGGGTGGCGTCATGTGAAGTGACCCATTGTTGTTTTGGTAGTATACGATAATAGGCAGGGTAAATCAAGATACAGCAAGGTGCTAGGGAGGCTCAACCCCCAAACTGCCGACAGTTGACGTAAAATTCGATTGTTCCTGTTCTCTGCTTACACTGTCTCCAGCGACTGTATCTACACTAGATAGTCGCTCAAGCTCTTGTAATTTTTTTTCGTCTACTTTTGTCGAGGATGCCGGATACGTTTTCAGTCATCCGTTTCCAGGGGGTTTTAATGTCTTGTCCATCTGGGCCTCGGCACTTACCGCTATGGAAGGCCTTAGTTCTGGCAGGCCATTGGTCATCCAAGATGGTGCTACTCTTCTAGACCTCTCAGCTTGGCATGTATATTTAGATATGATAATTGTTGGTAGTTTAGTAGGGAACAACACAGCGATGATAAATGACCCCCCGATCACACCAAAGGTATCCGAGTCTTTTGTTCGCGACCTGTTTCAGCTGTTGCTACAGGCAATCATAAACCTGTTCCTACCGGACGTTGAAGACCCCGAGGTGAAAAATCTGGGTTTGAAACACGAAGATAAACATGACTGGAGGACTTTAATGACCGATATCTATCATAGCTACACTTCTAAGGAGCTCGCGCCGACGGCCGAAATTTCTGCCCAGACAGCTGTCACGAGCAGTGAAGTGGTTAGGTCAGGTACAACGTTCATAGTTTTGATAATAGGTATCATACAAGACTAAAGCTTGTAGGAGGGAAGAAACGGGTACGGAGTAGGTTCGAGTAGTGTACACATATATGGCAGAGCCTGGTGGCTGTTCGTGGTGGCAGGCTGGGGTAGCCAGCAGCCTCTTGTGACAACAGCTGACATCAAATCGAAATCCATTATTTGACCTCGCTCGGCTTTCAACAATACTTTTTTCTAAGCGACAAAAATCACACAATCGACGTCTATGCTCGAGGGTAGACGGGTTTGACCTAGGAATAGCGTCATATTCTGTATGGACAGTACTGCAACATTGCCTCTTAGAGTGTTCGCAAGTACCGTCAGGCAGAAGTAGGTCAGTGTGGGGACGCCAAAAATTTGGTAAACTGTCCGGAACGAGGCTTGAAGCATTAGCTCCAAGTAGATCTGCTCAAGATCAACCCCTCCAAATATCCCGATGATATCTAATTAGATTACAAGATACTCGAAGAACTAGCTCTTAATCTTACAGTCCTGGGGCGAACTAATGATGATGCGGGAACAATTTCAGATAGGGAGAGCAGAAAGCTATTTGATCTTGATCTCGTGGAATCCACTGCAATTAATGGCTATGATAAATTCTACGGAACGGCCAGAAGAAAGAGTTGGGAGCTGAAGGGAATCCGGAATATCATGAAAAAGACGAAGTCCGGTGGATACCGGCGAATGCTGAGTTTCTTAAGTCCGCAGCTGGAGCTCTGGATGAATTGCAGCGACAGTTTCCAAGGGAGAGGGTCGAGATTATAACCCATGAAAGGGAGCCATGGTTCCATGATAACTTCTTGAACACCATGACTATGAGGAGGACCCCCCGGAGCCGTACGATTTCTTTTTGGTGTCACGGAAGATTACCAGGGTGTTGAGCAAACTAGTGAACAACTTAATATTCTCCTAGGGTGTTTTGTTATCTGATGTACGTATTTGACTACCGTCACTGACGAGACGTTGCAGCTGCTCCAGCTCAAGGTAGAAGGGACTCTACCGTCGGCCCACAAATTCCACATGGTCCTAGAAACGGCCTTCGTCGGGCGTACCTTGCGGACTTTCCTACTCGGAGGGGGGCGGGTACAGAGACTTGTCGAACAGGAAGCGAAGCGAGTATCTTTGAGTAACTGAATTTTGGTACTTGATGTAGCAGGGTTGTATAAAGTTGCCCCTCTTAATGCAGAAGGTGTATGAATTGGTCTGGTAGGGTTCGTTTATCAGATTCTTGATTATGTGCTTAGTATTTGAGGGGTGTGCTTCCGCCCAACGACGTGCTTCTCGGGCCAATCTCCTTGTTAGATTATTTGTAGGTGCTTGCCGAAGGGTTAGGGTTGGCTACTGTCATTCTTGGTAGTTGGAATATAACCTGGCCTCCCCGAAGCCGAGCCAGATCCCTTGTCCTGCGGTTCGATGCTCTTTCACTCGTATTCGGCAAGAACCCAAAAGTTCAAGTTGCACCGACATTCCAGATACTGATAATAAGTGACTGGGTATGGAATGGTTTGGATGAGCGCCGAGGAGCCACGCGCATAGCTCGCCTTTACCATCCTTATTGGATCTAATAGATCTGCCGTCCGAGTCAAGGTACCAATCCTCCTCACTAGAGAGTATAGAGCAGAGTTATTGGGGGATGCTGAGTGATATCGCACGCCGGTCGCGCAAGGGAAAGCGTATTGCAAGTGGCGGGCTCGTCGAGTCAAGCGTCAGTCCGTTCTTTGCTCGGTCTCGTGCGTTCGCTTTGATTCGGCCGAAGCAGCTTGCGATTGATTCGGTGACGATGTGTTCACTTCATCGCCGAGCCTCGTGAACGTCACGACGCATGGGTGAGGATGCTCCAAGCCTCCACTAACGTCAAATATTAGCTTGATACTTCTTCATTTACGTAGATTAAGGCGGTCATGTAGGCGAGATGCCTGGCTATACTAATCAACTGGGCCAGAGCTTGAAAGGCGTCATATGCCGTCGTGTTCGTGATGCCAGCACAATTAACTGCAAACTTTACCTAGCCAACTTGAATGAGTTTCGCTGGAATTAAAAGGTGTAGTCTAGGCGGAGTCACTCGTGCGATCGTGTTGAACATCAACGTATTGTCGGCTGCGAAACCCGGGCTGCCTCGAGATCTGAGGTATGCAGGCCTGTTCGATGCTGCAAAGCCAACATACCAGCACAATCGTTTGAAAACTGGAGAACCAATTCTGAGAGGTTTACCTTTGTTATTGTCCCATAAGTGCGTACAGCCGGCGTCTGCCGTCTAGGAACCCACGCCTTGTTGAACCTATCAAACTGTACCCAAGGGGCATGCTATCATTCTCCAGGCGAAGGACTCAAATATACACCCGGGCCTAGTTGGTAAATCCTGTGGGAAGCCCCCCCTGCCGTATCACTCGACTTGAGTGATCAAGGTCAGTCTGGTGAACCTTCTTTGGGGTCTTGAGTCTTGACGAATTTGACTCCTCTATAACTGATCAGGGAACTTGAATCGCGATTTCCCAGAGCAGAAATGGCTGAGTGAAGGGGAGGAGCAAGAGAGCTGGTACGAGAGAGGTTATGAACGTCAAAGACGTCCATAGATTGACACTGGAAACCATTTTGAGAGAACGATAGATCTATAAATAGGTATCGGATGCCAAGTAGATACAGGTTTCCTGTTGCTGAGATTCAAGAATGTAGAACAAGCGTTCGGGAGATCTGAAGTAGTTTAAAGCATCGCAATCAGAACATAGATTAACAAGTCCAAGCGCAATGTGCAGAGATATGGTTTATTTTCGTTTTTCATGTTTCAAGTTGACCTGGGATTCGTCTACGACGCTGAGGAATCGACGTGAAATATTAAGTTCTATCTTTAAAATACAAAGTTACTTATGCACCTCGTCAAGTTGAACCTACAGTCGAGAGATAATTCAAAAATTTAAAAACCCCCCTGTCACACGGGCTGATACAAGGTACTGGGACTGCATTGCATATCCGAGACTGCGGGTTGGCGCGTCCGATATCATGTAAATAATCTTATAAGCGGCAGATCGCAGACTCAGCTACCCGTTGTTTTCCTGATCGCAAAAACAGGCAATGCGGAGCGAGATGGGCAAGATCAAGCGAACAAAAAAGAAGAATGAAAGCTTTTCGTATATTTATGGACCGAGACCGCTGCCAGAGCTGAAAAGGAGAACTAGAGTTTTATGGCCTCCTCGACGCCCAAGTAGATTATTGCAAATCGAATACCCTAGCCCCTTTTCTAACTCCTTATTTGAATGATGAGGTTAACAATTATTGGATACTTCCCAGTGTTATGGGACGCTACGGAACAACCCTCGGGAACTAGGGGTATTGGGCACAGGCCCTAGGCCCGCGCGTATATTTTAGCAGAACGTAATCCGTAAATAAAGTCCTCCCTCCTTGTGCAATAACAATAGTCAATACTGGAACTACCAGAAGTTAGAACTGTGACACTGAGCCACCAAAGCCTTCCCAACATGGTCAAAATTACGGGCTCTTTGAGAGCTATTGCTCTTCTTTGCTACATTGGTACAGCACTGGCGGACGGACCGTACCGACTATATTATGATACGAAATATCTACGCCACTCCTCTCCTGGCAGCCCTTCCAGTTTCATTCCCAGCAGCTCATCTAGCACACCTCCTGGCACCATTTCTAGCATATCTCCTACCAGCTCTTCTAGCACCCCTCTTAATGGTTCTTCCGGAATCCCTCTCAGCAACTCGTCTAGTATTTTTTCCGGCAGCTTTTCTACTGGCTCCTCGACTAGCTCGTCTACTGGTTCTAGTCCAGCTCCTGCGATTATGATTATAGACTGGAGCGTGGTATCGAACTCGACTACAAGCTCAGTCACTTCCACTACTCATGATCCAAATTGGTGGCCTAGCATACCGTTTCTCAATTGTTGGTTTTGTCTTATAATTGCTGGTATTGCCGGCCCAGGCACCATGCCTCCGCCACTCAGGGCTGTCACTTTGGACGCGGAAGGCAGTTATCCATCTAGAGAACCTATTTCACCGCCATCGCCTGCCATCATGTCCACCATTGCTCGATCGTCAACTTCTCAGTACAATAGCATCACTACCGGTTACAACTACTGCATGACTTGCACAGCATCTGCAACGGATCTGTTGCCAATGACGACTTCGATGAACTGTATGGCGTCCATAATCACCACAGCAGGATGTGATAGCACATTCAAGGCATCGACGACGACCGTAGCAGTTTGTCCAGCCTCACTCTTCCAAAGTGTTAGTTCCACAAATAACGCCCAAGGCTTGTCAGCTATCACCGTCACAAGTGGAACAACGATTCCTTTGGCTTTCTATGTCAACAATGTTACCACTACGCCCGCAGGTTTTACCGTCCCGTACTTTGTATCTTTGTTTACGGATAGTACGACTTTCAGTACTGCTATTTCTACTACGTCAAACTCATCTACCTCGCCTATATCAAGCTTAGCTATTTTGACCACATCCGCGGCCCCAAGGCCTGCCGAGACTTGGTATCTCGTTGCATACGACGTAGATTGCGACAGCCGACGGAGTTCCCGCGACTTTTCTTATGTGAGTGCTTGATAGCCCTCGTAGCCGACCTTCGTTGGCTGAATATGTCTTACTATGACTACTCCGGCTAACGCTCTTCGAAATAGTATACCTCCCAGAGCCCCGATGAGCAATGCAGCAACATTCGAAGCGGCCTACCTATCAATTCGGATACTGGCGACTCATGTGCACAGTCTACGAACAGCGGGTTCAACGGCTGCAACGATTGCAGCCCGGGCGCTTTCACGAAACCGAAGGTGGTACTAATGGTGTTACTTCTACTCTGGGTACAATGGGTGCACGAACGTTGATGATGCCTTTGTCAATTTTGACTGGGCTCTATTTAGTGTTTCTCGATTGGTTAGTCAGGTACCTATCTCGAACCCGTGGGGCCTGACCTTACACCGTGGTGTCTTACCATATATATCCCCGGACGGTGTAGAGAAAACAGGATTAAGGATGGAGATGTTGTTGTATTGAAAATGGAGGTCAGAGACCGTTAGCCTGCCAGCTAAATACAGTAGGAACTTGACTGTGCCTTCCCGCAACCTCTAACGCCTTCGCACCTCCCCTCGTAGCTGTCAACAGGGATGAAACATATCCTGGCTGGATAACTGTCGTAGTCTTTGGGATTATTCCAGAGTACTTTTAAAAAAGGTTTACATAACTTGATTGGTGTCATGATTCGCCGCAATGGTTTCCGTCTACTACTACGCCCAAAATTACTCCCTATTATTGGTATATATCACAATGCTAAGTTCGGAACTACAGAAAGCAGTTAAAACACCACTTTTGGAGAGGAATCGCATTCCCTGGCCACAGCCAAAGGGTAGAACCGCCCATTCTCTAGCAACAAGCATCTTCACGACTGGGAGAACTTGCGGGAATACTGGCCACAACAGCTTGTTCACATAACAACGATGATCTCGGTCCCCTGTGATGAAAGCAACATGTACCGGGCTGCCGGTATCAACGATCACAAGCCATCTTGTCCAACACCTGGGGCCGCTGGAAATATCTGCAAGGGAAATAAGTCAGCAAGCCCACATTCTCAAGTAGGCACGCTAGCCGTTCGTTTGGCCCTTAGATGAACGTACCACTAGGGCAAAATGCCAAATACCTGACGCCTGCTTGCTAGTGATATGATAGTATGGGTGCCTTGTCAGTTCTAACTCTCTCATATATACAGACTGCAAAGGTTGCTTTGGTAATATAGGACGCGCAGATATACTGGTTAGAGTCACGCCACTTTGTTGATAAGTATCACAAGTATATCGACCTTGCGCAAGCGGTGAAGAAGTTGAGACGGGCGCTTGAGGATATTCTTCAAGATCCTTGGTTTTCATCGCCGTGGACGCTACAGGAAATTGTGCTCCGGAACGATGTGTGGTGCTGTCTGCCTCCTTCGCAGTATACCTACCTAACTACGTTCCTCATATGTTCTGCCAAATATGTGGGAGGCGTTGATGAAGAGAAAGTGGTGGTGGGATCCCTCCGTGGTACTTATTAGGGAGAAAATCGCCACTGTTACTTCTTCGGCCACAACCCAAATCTGCAATATAAAATGGCTCGCTATCCGAAGACTTCACCACGTGTCGATCGCGCGTATGCTATCATGCAGGTATACAGCATACTGGTTGGGAAGTCAGCTTGGCCCGGCTAGAACCTGAAACTAGAAGAGGCTTTGGACGAATTTGCGCACCAAGCGCAATCCTTGGACAGTTGTTCCTCCGCGAAATTACTCCCGAGAGGGGAAAACCTAGGGAATCACAGAGAAACCAACTATTCCTAGCCCTCTTCTGAACTACAGGGGGCCCAAGGGCCTGTGCACTATCACGCTTGATCTCAAAATCCATCAGAAATAGTATATGCCTTAGGTAGATTTTGCCGGCTCATATCAACTTAACTAAAATAGGAAGGGCTTTTTTTAGGGGGGGCTAATTCCAGTCGTAAATAGAGCTTCAGATCCCAGGTTCTCTTCAATTATATTGAGGGTCCCGTACTCT
The DNA here is from genome assembly GCA_019843955.1 of Xylaria sp. 218_066. Classification (NCBI taxonomy): domain Eukaryota; kingdom Fungi; phylum Ascomycota; class Sordariomycetes; order Xylariales; family Xylariaceae; genus Xylaria; species Xylaria sp. 218_066. The sequence goes on along the minus strand of JADKYC010000063.1, from coordinate 45,071 downwards.
TATCGTCTCATGGTTTCAAACGAGAAAGAGAGTATGACTAAAAGCGATATCGGTCTCCTTTCACCATCTAGTTGCTGTGACAAAGCGATCCTTATGAGCGTCTGCGCATTTACTTCTGGGCCCCATTTAAAAGATTGGCACGGCAAGATAGAAGGGCGACGAGAAAGTCTTCCGTCAGTGCTTTGGGGGACATTTCGATGAAAGCGATGGTTTTTGGCAGTGTTGGTGATGAGTAAAGTTGGTATATGGCCTGTGTACACGGATTTTTCTTGTTACTTGGGAATGTGGGGAGGGGGCGTTTGATGACTCCCTCTCTGACTGATAATTTTCAAAAAAGAGCTTCAACTACTGCAGGTCGAAGTCACCTAACCTTTCTCGCATTATCCTCTACTGGTTGCTACGACGTTGTCTCGATCTTTTTTCTGCGCACTCTTCGTGCGCCCGTCGCCGACCGTAATAGGATTCTCTTCTACATTCGAAATGTCTATTAACATTACACGAGATGACTCTAGTAAGTCTAGTTACGAAAGCTTCGACCCGAGAGCCACATGCCTACCTCGCGCAGTCGCCGGCGACCCGCGACAGGATGGCACATCTGCCGTTCAGCTGAACTCCACCAGCGAGGCATACGGCACTCGTGTCTCCGGCCAAGACTTGGGCAACCCCACCCCCGCCCCGGGCAAGGCGAAGACCGAGAAGGAGCTCGAGCAGAAGAAAGGCGCCCGGGCAGAGACGGCTCCTATCAGTGCGAACGAGAACAAAGAGAAGGGGAAAGAGAAAAAGACGGAGGCAGCCCTTCGTGGAGGACACTCCGGCAGGAGAGAAAAAGCGACTCAAACCCTTCGACGATCCTTAATATTCCTCGTACCACCCAGTCGCCGTTAAGTCGGCATGGTATGCCTGGTGGGAGAAGGAGGGATTCTTTCGGCCACAGTTCACATCAGAAGGCCAGGTCAAACCCGAGGGCAAGTTCGTCATCGTCATACCTCCTCCAAACGTCACAGGCACCCTGCAGTAAGCCCTCCTGCTAGTGCCTCCAAAACCTTAGCAGATCACTGGCATGAGCAGCATGGGCCACGCCTTGGGCAACTCGCTGCAGGACTTCTTGATTCGCTACAATCGGCAAAAAGGAAAGACTACGTTATGGCTGCCCGGCTGTGACCACGCTGGGAAGATATCCGCCGTTCGTCGACCGATATGATCTAACGACACCAAAGGCATCGCGACACAGAGCGTAGTGGAGAAGATGCTCTGGAAAGTGAAGCAGCAGACCAGGGATGATCTCGGCAGGACAAAGTTTGTCGAGCTCGTCCAGGACTGGGAGGAAGAGTACCACAAGAAGATCAACAACGCTATCAGAAAAATGGGAAGCAGCCTTGACTGGACTAGAGAGGCGTTTACAATGGTGCGTATCCCATAATTATGCCCCGGCTACAACGCTCACACCGAACTCCCGACAGGACGATCATTTTTCTGTAGCCTTCACAGATGTTTTCGTCAGATTTCACGAAGAGGGCATCATCTACAGGGCTAACCGTCTAGTCAACTGGGATTCTACGCTAATGACAGCTCTTAGCAATGTCGAAGTCGACAATAAGGAGGACGGACACTTCTCGGTGTGCCAGGCTACGAGAAAAAGGTCGAATTCGGAATCATTGTTCATTTCAAATATCCCATCGAAAACTCCGACGAATTTATTGAAGTCGCAACGACCCACCCTGAGACTATGCTCGGTGATACCGGCATCGCTGTACATCTCGAGGATCCTCACGACGCCCATTTAGTAGGCAAGTTTGCCGTTCATCCGTTTATCGAAGGGCGGAGGCTTCCGATTGTCGCCGATACGTATGTCGACCGCGAGCTCGGTACGGGTGCCGTTAAATTAACCCCTGCACACGATCTCAACGATTTTACCTTGGGTATAACCCACAAGCTCGAGTTCATTAACACCTTAACGGACGACGGACTAATCAACGAGAATGGCGGCCCGTATCAAGGCCAGAAACGATTCGACGTCCGGTACTCTATCCAGAAGGATCTCAAAAAGCTCGGCCTTTACGTGGATAAAAAGGATAACCCTATGTCCGTACCGCTATCGGAGAGGACCAGGGATATCTTTGAGCCTATCATGAAGCCGCAGTGGTGGGTGAAAATGTCTGCTCTTGCAGGGGATGCCGTAGGCCGATGACTGTCCTTCATGCCTCGTCTTATCTGCTTACACTCGTCTCAGATCAAAGCGGTCCAGATTGGCCAGATCAAGATCAAGCCCGAGTCAGCGGAGAAGAGCTATCTCCACTGGATGGCAAACATCAATGACTGGTGCATCTCGAGACAGCTGTGGTGGGGACATCAGTGCCCCGTGTATCATGTGCGTCTCGAAGGAGAGGTCGATTTCCACGAATCCGGCGACAGGTGGTTCGCCGGACGAACCGAAGAAGAAGGTTAGGAGTCATCCTAACGCTACTAGTCCCAGAACAGCCCTCGTTAAGGCCAAGAAGGCATGGCCGGACAAGGAGTTTGAGCTGGTGAGGACATTCCTTTCTTTGTCTGCATAATCTAGAGTTGGACGTTCTGTGGATGTTTAATTGCTAGAGTATGGTCGGATACTTACGCTCTATTGGTTCCAGATGGGGATGTCCTCTAGTGTCCCCACCCACCTAATAGGATTACCCCCCTAGTTGCATACTTGAATAGAACACCATAACTACCACCAATAGGGCTATTTTTCAACAACCAATTAATCTATTGACTATCTAATAAATTCTATTTATTTAGTATACTTTCGTACGTAGCCTGCGAAATTTTCTAGTGTTTTAGTTTAAATTTAGTAGCATAGTTAGCTATATACTTAACTGCTTGTTTTTTTACTTCAACCTAGGCTATATAAATAGCGTTAATATTATAAAAAGTTTTTTAGGGGTTTTTTTTAACCCGTTTATACTTTATAAGCTATAGCTTTTTGTTTTTTAGCTTTAAATTTTTAATTTTGCATTTTTATAAAGCTATTTAAATAATTAATAAATCGATAACTTTACTTGCTTTTTATATAAAAATATTAGCTATAGTTATAAAGTTTTTGGAATTAGTTTTTAAAGTTTTAAACTATATATAAAAGTTTTAAAACTTTTTTAAAATAATTTAAAGCTATTTGCTAGTTTATTTATTTATTTGCTAAAATGCTATTTTTAATATAATAAGTTTATAATTTATGCTTACTATTTTAGTATTTTTAAATAGTTTTTTTTAGTTAATAAGTTATAAACTTAATTTTTTAAATATTGCAGTAATAATTAAAAGCTATAAAGTTTTTTTATATATTTTAGCATATACTGCTAAAAATTTTTTTTTATAAACAAGTATTAATACAAATAAATAAACAAAAAGCTTTATTTTTTTATAAAAATAGTATTTTAATATAAAAAATATATTTATATTTATTAGTTAAACTATATATAATTTATAAAAAAATAAATATATTAATTTTATTTAATTAAACTATACTTTATATATAAACTTACTATTTATATAAATAGCGTAGTTATTTAAAAATAAAACTTTTTATTATTTAAAATCTACTAGCTTTATTTTTAGCAAATAAACTTTTATAAACTAAAAATAAGCTATTTAATTAATAGTTTATTTAATAATTATAATATTATATTTTTATGTTAAAAATTTAGCTTTAAACTACTATTTTTAAAAATATTTGCTTATAAATATAACTACTAATATAAAGCTATAACTATTAACTAATATAATTTTTAAAATAATTATTTAAATAATAGCATTAAAATATTAATAAAAACTATATTTTATAAATAATAAGTTTACTACTTTGCTATAAAAAAATTCGTTTTTATAAAATTTATATTTATTTATATTAGCTATAAAAAAAGCTATAATTTTATACTTTTATTATATAATATACTAATAATTAAATATAGCTTTAATTCGATTTAAAAAATTTGCTATAGCTTTAAAAGCTTTAAAAGCTTCTTATAGCTTTATTTTTATATTTAAATACTTTTAAATAAAATAATTAACCTAGTAGTTATTAATTTTATAACTAAATCCTTAAACTTTTAAAATATATTAAGCAAATTAAATAATTTCTTAGCAATAAAAACTTTAACTAACGTTTTTAAAGTTATATATTTAATTTACTATTCAATTTTTTATTTTAAGGCTTAAAATCTAATTTATTCTATAAGCTTGTTTATAAAATAAACTTTTACGGAGTTTATAAAAAAGTATAAAAGTAGCTACTTTATATAAATTAGCTATAGCCTTTTATAATTAACCGTTTTTTATAGCTGCAACTACGGCTATAATATTTTATTTATAATCTATAAGCATAGCAAATTTAGTAAAAAAAAAAAACTGTTTTAGTAGTTATTTTGCTATTTAAAGTAGTTAGTAGTAGTAGTGTATACCGCTATTTTAAGTGTGCAACTAGGGGGGTAATCCTATTAGGTGGGTGGGGACACTATACCTGGTTCAGCTCTGGTCTCTGGCCTTTCGCGACTCTTGGATGACCTAAGCAGACTCCTGATCTAGCCCGTCTATTCCCTACCAGCGTTCTGGAGGCCGGATGGGATATCATGTAAGCATTCCGTTCGACCAAGAGTAGATTTCGGCGCGAGTCTGCCGTGCCCTGCGAGGCATTCGGGGAGTCCTCCCAGGAAGGCATATGCTGACATGGAGCTGCAGTCCCTTCTGGGTTGCTCGTATGATCTTCCTCAGCATAAAGCTCACCGTAAGTGATGCCGACTCAGACGACTTATACCATATAACAAACGATTAACCCAACAACAGGGCAAGGTGCCGTTCTCCGAGGTGAGCTACACCCCGATCCGGCAAGCTCGCCATGCTAACATTTATAGTTCGCGACTCCGATGGGCGGAATATGAGCAAGTCGCTGGGCAATGTTGTCGATCCTCTAGACGTCATACACGGGATTGAACTCCAGGCTCTTCACGACAAACTATTAGCGGGCAATCTTGCCGCCTCCGAAGTCAAGAAAGCGACTGCGTACCAGAAAATGGCGTTCCCGCAGGGCATTCCGGAATGCGGCGCTGATGCTCTTCGCTTCCCTCTTGTCGCTTACACTACAGACGGTGGTGATATCAATTTCAATGTCAAAGTTGTTCACCTCTATAGACGTTTCTGCAACAAAATCTGGAACGCTTGCAAGTATGTCCTCGGCAAACTCGCAACCGTTGTTGAAGGTTTTATTCCTGCAGAGCGACGGGCTCTCGCCGGACATGAGTCTCTATCGGAGCTCTGGATCCTCCAAAAGATGAATTATGCTTTCAAGACGGTCAACAGAGCTCTCGAACAGAGAGATTTTATGAGAAGTGCCAACCTCATATACGCCTATTGGTACTTCCAGCCGTAAGCGATTCTCGGCGTCCGCTAGTCCTATACTATCTAACTGTTTATTTAGATGCGATATCTTTATCGAGAACTCTAAGGCTCTGATACAGCAAGGGTCCGAAACCCAGATGAAATGTACGCTCCAGACGCTCTACTCCGCTCTCGAAGGAGCTCTCGTTCTTTCTCACCCGTTCCTTCCTTTTATTACGGAAGAGCTATGGCAAAGACTGCCCAGAAGGCCAGGCGACGAAACGAAAAGCATCAAGGTGGCGAAGTATCCAGAATGGGACCAACAGTTTGAAAACTCGGTCGCCGAAACCGCCTACGGCTGCTCTAAAGGTATCCGATCCCTAATAGCTGAATACGCGCCTAAAGACCAAGCAAAGATCTTCATTCATGCCCACAACGCGACGTCGCATATGACCATATCTGAAGAGAAATCGTCTATCTAATCTCTTAGCGGCAAAAACGCTATAGAGCTCGGGATCCTCTCGCCTAACCATACCCGTCCGGCCGGCTGCGTCGCCTTCCCCGTTTCCAGCGCCGCCTCTGTCCTTATTTACGTCAAAGACCGCGTTGATTTCGACGACGAGATCGCCAAAGCGACAAAAAAGCTGCAGATAACTCGTGCTACCATCCGAAGACAGCATAAGCTCATTCACGATCCGGCGTACCTTGAGAGAAGGCCAACGTCGTAGTGCAGGATACCGACAGGACGAAGCTGGCTAGTTTGGAGAGCGAGGTGAGCGTCCTCGAGACGACTATCGAGCAGTTCAGGCAGTTGAAGCTCCAGTAGAGAGTAGCGGTAGATCTCGGTCTTTAGTCTAGTGTCGTATAATCTCAAAATATGGCTGGGTGTTGATCAGGAAAGGGGGGAATAGAGTAGGATCTCCCCTTCTCTTTGCATCATGGAGTGACAGATAATAAAGACATCCACTATCTAAATGCTCAAGGGGCTTGATTCTGCACTTCCGTATTTAACCTGACTTGTGCCATGTTCGCTTCCAATTTGCCAGAAGGCAAAGGGAAATGAGGTCTATCCGAAAACAGTCTCGTCTACCTTTGTCATTCATGCTGTTTGGTCCTAGGACTGCCTTCGGTCTACACCTCGATTTACAACTTTAAGGGATCAGCGGCATCTCTGATCCTGGTCTCGATAATATCCATCGACTTCTTCCAGGTCTCCAGACTCGAGGCTGCAGTAGAGGCGAGGGAACTCTGGCGGGTCCGGGCGGAAGGCAGAAAATTCATAGGCCAGATGCGTGCCCTTGTGGCAGAAGTGACATTTTGGTTCACCTGTCGAATTGTCTCGCCGGTTTCGATGGGTTTAGGGGAGGATGCATAAGCATCCAATAGTATGCTTCCGTTGTGAAATTCTGCAATAGCATCTTCGAGAGGCCCGAGGTCGGAATATGCCGAGCCCAGGATAGATTCTTTGATTTTTCTCACATACTTCTGCATCGTGACGACGTAGTCAGCGGCCTTGAATTGCAAGACAAGACTTTCGGACAGATAATATGCCGTCATCAAGGACCAGATCTTTGCGGTTGTGACGTGGTATCTACATCCTGAATCTCTAGTGGTATTCATCCAGGGGAAGGTATCAAAATTTGAGTGGTAGGGCCAGTACAGGGCACCGAAGCTGGGATCCGAAGTTGAAACACAAGCCATCTCAAGAAACGGGATGGCATTGCCTCGTCCTGCCGCGATCATCCCCCCCCCCAGCTTCCAAAGACCGTTCCGCCTTCGGGAGAAGCGACCGCTTTTGTGGCCTTGTGAATAACTTGTTGTAGGAGCGGGGTTGCCTTGACCTGGAATTAGCGGTCTGCTGCCGCGACGACCACGTTCATATTTGTCACGGGAGTCCTCCGGAGCTAGGGGAGATGAGTGGCTATCCAGGGCTCGGACCCATTCTGTCTAGTTTCTGCGTCTCCTTGACAAAGATGATGGTCTGCCGAGGCCGCCATCCCCTTCTGAAGGCCGTCGCAAAGTTTTGGACGACTGCCATCAATGCTGTGGCACCACTGACAGAGTCGCCGGCCCCGGGCCCCCACGAGCCGTGTTGGTTCCCCAGGATGATGACCTTCTCGTCAATAGAGCCCCTGATGATGCCGAATGTCTGGTGGACGTCCCTGGTCGGGATGTTCATTTGGTTGTTTAGATTCAATACAACATGAGAGGATGACGGAACGACGTGAAATTCGACTCCTCTGTAGGACAGGCCACCTCCGTGCCAATCGCTCCTCATATCGGCTGCTTTTAGGCCACGGCTATGGGGTGCTTTAAGGAGCGAGACTACGTCGCCGTAGGAGACGGGAAGCGAGAGAGTGGACAGTCCCGGTACACTAGGATTACCAGCACTAGCGTTACCTAATGGCACTAGTTAACCTGATAGGCATGATGGTCTTCGGGCATAAGACTCACGGATTGATCCTATTGCGCCCCTCTCGATACAAGTCTCGGGACGGGCTGGTCCGTCGAGGTATGCCTCGTACCCATGCCCTTCTGTGATGTTGCCGTCCTGCTGTGGATCCGTATATATCAAAATCCCAACAAGTCCTTTCTTTGCTGCCGTGCTCATCTTCTCTCCTTTATAGACCATGCCATATTTGACAATAGCAATTTTCCCTTTTACGTCAGGTCATCGTAGTCATGTCCACGGCCAAAGTTCGCGTATACGAACTGTGCCATCATGTTACCGCTGGAAGATTGCCCATGGAACGTGGGAGTATGGATCTCAGGCAGGGATAAGGCGTCCGAGGCGTCTATCAAGGTCAGCCGTTGAAGGGCTGGTGCACTTATGGATGCATTGTATCTGACCGTCTCTGTCTCTGGTATGCCGAATTCTTCCCACTTTCTCTTAGTCCAGAGGCCTTGTTCTTCGTCCTCGCCGGGAAAATAGCTCTACGATGTGTAGTAGCGGCTCCAGTCGGCGCGGGACGCATCGGGCTCGGAGAGCAGGACGTCCTCCAATGTCGAAAGTGGGAAGTCTTCTTTGAGGATTAGGCCGGCGAAGAGATTAGATCTCTAGGACTGGCAGGACAGGCACTATTGGCACCGTGAGAGTGTCGGGGCAACAATTGAGAGGGCGACGACAGCGAACAAGAAACGTCTTGTCCCTTCCTGTCGGTGTGCCGTAGTTGGAAAAGGGTATCCCGACCATGCCTATGATGTCCCTGGAGGTCGATGGGGGAACCTAATGTGCACAACATAACTGCTCTTTGATGGCGTAGAGGATTTCGTGAAGTAAGACGTCTCGTAAGTGGAGGCTTAGTGGGAGTTGCTTCGAAATCCATCATCCATCGAATAAAGGGTATATATTATCATGCTAGGATGGCACAGTCTGGGTTTCAAGGATTCTTAATGCTCTTTTCCTACCCCAAAGCATAGCCCAGACGTATTGGCCAAGAAAATAGTCGCCCAGATGCAAGGCATATTATCTTGGTATTGTTGTAGTGTAGTGGGATATTGTTTAAAGCAGCACGCTCTGTGTTAGAGGACTACGCATTGTAAAACCCTCCATTATGATTATATGATAGGAAACGCACTGAGAACACTGCCTATATAAATTTTCTCATAAAGTCATCAATCGTGAAATCATTCTGACATAAAATGCACCCCGAGAGAGTCAAATGCCCTTAGCAGTGACTGCCTCAACGGCAAGTGCTTCAATACGCGCTGAATAGAGCTTCATGACGTGGCAAACAGGGTCACCCCAGACGATACCCCGAAGTCTCTCATCACTCGCGACCTGCGCAATAACTCCCTCACCAAGACGCTCCTCAACCGTCTTCGTAGGCTTGACCTTTGCTTGTGGATTGCCTGACCTGAGTACAATGATACGTCCCGCGTTGCTCAGTATACTTGATGGCACCCGCCATATCGCTCCAGGTGCGGTTGGCTTTCTCCGTTTAGCGAGTGACTTTGATTGCGGGGACTGGGTGGGTTTCATCAAAAGCTTGGATGTTTTGGGCCTGGAAGGCTTCTTCTCCTGAGTTTTAGTTGATTTGGGAAGAGAATGCACAGGTACTGCAGGAGAACCTGTATCGGTTGGAGTTGGCGCTGCAAACAGCTCTAGCAGGCTCTTCACATACGCCTTGTCAGCTCTTGTTACAGGGTCTCCTTCATTGACGAAACTATAAAATAGCGACTTCCTAAGTTCATGTCTGCGCGGTGTCTGCAAGGGCAACAGGGACACCGGCGGCGAGCCGAATGTGATGCAGTGAATTCTCTTGAAACAGCCCGTAAGTAGGTTAAGCTCAGACGACGAAGCCTTCGATGTTGCGAGCATATGCATGTAGAGGAGTGACGCGATAGCACCGCCGGCAGAATGACCAGTGATGAGAAGCGAATGAGCACAGCGTCCTGGATCTTCCTCGAGAAGATGGCGTAGACGTGAAGCTACTGGGGTTATCATATTCTTGGCGACTGATAGAAAACCAGCATGACAGAAATTGGCCCCGTCGTCCAAAAATCCCGTGGGGGCAGTCGGCGCAGTGTTGAGATTAACGGTCCAGTCAATGAAATTTGCCGTCCCCCGTATAGCAAAAACAATGGCACCCATGTTATCCATCGGAACTGACTTGATATACATAGCCTTAGTGCCGGTTTTCCAGTCTGCATCAACATGGGCGTCTCGCTCAGCGCCGCGAGGTTTTTCATAGACCCGCTCAGCGTACTGCGCTGCCAGACAAAGAAGAGGATATATTGGCATAGGCCTATTGTCGTTAGCGGTATACCGATATTGAAGCAGACATGTAGCCTACACTCGGAAAGGGGGTAGATCTAAGGGCAACCTCGAATTTGCATAGAAATCTACCTTCGCGAAATAGCTACTCGTTATAAGCGACGTAGCTACTGCGCTTGTTTGACCCTTCGGCGCATCTTTGCTCTTCTTATCCTTCTTCCCCTGGCCGTATTTAGAGATGGGTGGATGATGTATTACATCAGCTAACGATGCAGAGGCATGAACTGGTTGTTGGTAGCTAAACAACTCATTCTCCTCGTACCCCATAAACTTATCTCGGTCAATTAGAGTCATTATGTCGTCAAATCTGGACGATATCCGATCGTATAAAGCGGCACTTTGATTGATGAGCTGAGTGCTGTATGCATGCCATTTCGGCAGTCCATCATCAACAAATTGGTTGACGATATTTGTTGGCGCTTGAATCAGATCAGAATTAGAGCTCAACTTCAGCATGCTTAAATCCAAACCTCTGTCTCTGGATGCAGAAACATTTGAGGGATAATGATGAGGGTATGAAGGCGGATGCAAGTAGTAATGCTGATTCACGATAATGGGAGGATAATGTCCAAGGTCTTGGCGATGAACATGACCAACTGCGGCCTTCCAACCATACGGTGGAGGTGGGGGTGGTAAAACTCCAGACAAGTTGGCGTCCGCACAATGTTGGTTTCCTTCATCGGGACGGCCGGCTAATGGTGGGTTGACATTGTCTTGAAGAGATGTTTTCTTCCTGCTAAAAAGACCCATATTGAAGAGAGCCGGATCTCATGATAGAAATTTGGTTAAAATTCATAATAATATCAACAGAGTTCGCTGGAAACGGATGAGAGGAAAGAAAGGAAAACAAAATAAAGAAACCGACCGAATAACCAAGAGATTTGGGGGGAGATAGTGAAGTTGCACCATAACCACCCTATTTTTGTTCGTTCGTCGGCTGAGTAGGTAGTTTTATCGTTGATTTGCTATAAGGCGTTCAACTCAGCCCCCCGACCCGGCGCGCCAAGAACACAACAATGCCGGGATCGACGAACCACAAGCTAGGGATACCCATATACATGGGGTAGGTATAAACACCTTTTTATTGGTGGGCCAGATACACACGTCTCTTTCCATCGACTAATTGGCGCTAATAACGCGTTTGTTGTTCGGTTATATCGACGCCTCTAATTGCATGCCGTGTAGCATAATGCAATGAGTACGTTGTGTGCCTTACTTACACAGATGATATATATTTTTGTTACGTACTATGATTGCCGGTAAGTAAGAATCATCTATGTTAAGTCTTTCTTGGCAATTTCCCATTTCGTCGCCAGATGCTTAGGCCAACAATACTTGACTGGGCAGTCTGTTCGCGAAACAACGGAATAGGTATACACACTGCGCCATTGCCTTGTGCCATATATTTCGGCCTATATGAAGTAATAACGATTTCTATCCAGACATAACAGGAGCGCAAAAAACCTACGGTGACTAGAAAAATCAATTGACTTCTGGAGATGATGGTAAGGTGGAAGGACAACTATGCGCTCATTCGCTTACAGTAGGTCGAGTGGGAGAAATGTGGTCGGCTGTTGTCTTCCAGGTATGCCACAGCGATCAAGTCATAGTGGTGAAGGCGTCAAAAACGCCCTAAATCGTGGTTTAGTGACTGCTGGGCAACAAGGAAATCGACGCAAAATTTTGTTTGATCTGTATTCGAAGCTCCCGGGGTACGATGCTCGTACCCACTCGATACATCTAAAGAATGCGGGGTAGTACACCTAGTGGTCTATGGTAGCCAATAGTCCTTAAAAAGGGTTGCTGCCGCCCGTTGATTGTAATGGTTTTAGGCCTGGTCACGTATTAAGAGTGGCTGATGAACAAATGTTTTTCCACATATATGCATTCTCCAACTAAAATGAGGTCGACACTGCGGCCTCATCATTATTTAAATGAGGTCAGGTATAAGTTAATTCAGGTCGATTCGTATAAAATGACGGCAACACCCATATTCTTAGCTGTCTTGGTTGGACTGACAAACGATGCTGTGGTATCTAGAAGTGATTATCTGTTCATCTCGTCAACGATGCTGTTGGCGTAGGGGTAGTCGTCGACGATGTTGAACTCCCACCTCCGTTTCTCTTCACCACAACAGCCTGCACGACCTGACCCAAGCTATTAAACACGATATTCACTAAAGCATTGAGTGGCGAATATGAGTATGTCTTCTGGATCAACCCGCCGTCAAGAATCTCCTGCGCTCCCGTATACGTCATGTTCTGCTTGTAATTCCCGACAATAGAACTGAGCAGATTGCCCGCGGTCCTCTCCACTTCTTGAACGATGTTGCCTAAATTGTCGATGATGAAATTGATTGTCGAATCCCCATTCACGATTGATCCAAGGAGCCCGTCCACGGCGCCTACTGCGACGCCTACGAGGTCAGTAACTTCGTCGAGGACGTTGATGAGGAGCGGATTGAGATTGAGCGACTCGAGTGTTCGATTGACTATTTCCACCAAATTGCCCAAGCGAACAATCAATTCCAGCTCGGCGTCCACATCCGCAATGGTTATATTGACTTTCGTGATTCCAATTTGGACACCAGCGTTGATTTCGACGAGCGAAGCGACCTGAGCAGCTAGGTTTAGATCGGCGCTGAGATCATCTACGTCAAGCTCAATCCTTCCCACGTGGAGTTCCGGGACTTGGAGGTATACATCTGGAGGATTGGTCCCCGAAGCATACGACGTCGAACTCGTTGGTGTCCCACCATCAGATCCTCCATTGGAGGAAGTTTCTGATGTCGGACTAGGTGTGTCGTTGAGTGAAGTAATTACAGTCTCGGTTAGTGTTGGCGTCGATGCCAACGTGGCACGGGTCGTAGAAACTGTCGGGCTGTCAATTTGTGCGCCACTGAAGGCCAGTAGCAGGAAGCTGCAAAGCCATGACAAGCTTGGAAGACTTTGCATTCTGATAGCGAACGATTAAATGAAGGCATTGATTTAAAGTGATAGGATAGCCCCCAGGTTCCGAACTTTTTGAGCAAGGCAAGCTCGCCTTTCTAAGTAGTGGAAGCGAACACGCTCGAGTCGAGATGCCATCGATCCTCGATCTAGCAGATTTATAACGCATGAAGAAAGAATGGCGACACATGCCATGATTGGGGCATCTAATAAAGTGGCTGGGCCAGAATGCCGGATCTTATAAGCGAGCAATATAGGGATTGCAGGACTCTCATACAACACTTCCAAGATCGAGTGGCCGGTAAGGGCCAATCGGACTCTAAGTGTACTCCACTCGGCCCTGATCAAACAACCATTTCGGCATGAACCATCCCCGGACGTCACATGTATAGTAATTTAATACGCCTTATATTAGCCGCTTATTCAAGATTACGGACCAGACGTCGGTCTCATCGCTTTGACTACTTAATACTCCTTAATGTACTCTGTAGCTTAGGTCAATCTTTTGTGCGTCTGTACAGCTCACTTCACTGAGTGCTTGATTTCTATTTTCCACAATCTTCAACTTCAATCGTCTAGTATGACTTCCTTCCTTTCTAAGCGTGTTTTCAACCTCCTTATTCTGTGGTTTTCTGTCGCTCTGGCGCAGACCAACAACGGATACTTTGGATATGAGCTTCACAAACGTGGAGATCCCAAGTCGACCAACTATGAGACAGCCAGCACTCCTGGTGTTGATCTCCCAGTAGAGCCCGACGTTTTTCTTAACGCCTCGGTTTCGGTGGGGGAGATATATGTCGAAGTCGATAACATTACCGCGAAAATAAACGTCGATGCTAAAGTTCTCAACTTACTTAAATTCAACGCCGGCGTAGATGCATCGATTGATCGAGTCGCCTTACGCATCCAGAATGTCAGCGCTAAGGTGCTTCTAGAAGCGCGACTGGGCAATGTGGTTCAAATGATAGATGATGTTTTGAATGTTATTGATCTGAACCCTGTCGTCGCGACGCTGGGAAACGGCCTTGGAAGTGTCGTAGGCAATCTCACGGGAGCAACTTCTGCTACAACAAGTACGGCCTCATCTGCCACGAACACCAAGCAAGATATTTTGAATTATAACATACAGCACAATATCCTCTATTCCATAAACGACTATGCAGGCCAAACACACACTAATCGTGTTCTGGCGCAGAACGGAACCTTATATGACGTGTTCTTGGATAACTTCGGCGACGAACATGGCCGCCAGACAGTTGGTTATTACAGTCGCGATATGACTTTTATCGGTCACAACAGATCGACAACTATCGACGAGCAGGCGGTGTTCGAATTGGGCTATGAATACACACCATTTCCCGGCTTAGAGGTGGTTTCCAACATTTACATTACTCACGGTGGTCAGGTGGTAAAGGCGCAAGTCGTTGCTGAAGCAGAAGGTGGCGGCACAAGTACAGTCAGCGATGATGAAGATCAATAAAACAAAACAACAAAATCAATATTGGGAATCTCAGGCTTTTATCATCTAGCACACAGAAGGTTACTATCAACTTAGGGTTATCACGTACCGGAGTGCTGCTCGACCTTTAGTGACCTTTGCGTTCCCTTTCAAATCAACTTGTTCGGTGTAACAAGGGCCAGTACTACTGGGACTTGGAATAGGCTTCAACTTATGGTAATAATTCTCTAGGGCTCTAAGGATTCCTATGTCTAAAAGGAAGAGATTCCTGGAATTACATGAGAGCATCCTAGGTCCTTTTATAGACCCCTTCAAGTAAGCCTTGAGCCTTCAAGTTGGGCACCAACAACCAACATGCATATGGCAGTATGTGTGTTGGTCCCAAATAGCCAATAGCCTTTTAGTATAGGTGGGTCGGGATTCAGCCCGTGTGACATTCGGTATATCTCGAACGATTCCAAGCCCCTCCCTTCCGCCACTGAGGTCTAGATTGCATCAGATTAGGTAACTTGAACTTTGCCCAAAGTCCACAGGATATATCTGGTTAGAGTGGCACATATAGTCGTTGGCCCGGTCGTTCTAGCCGGTAGTACTGAGGCTAGTGTAACTAGGAAAAAGTGCTGAAGTATTCTCTCGCTGTCCTCTGAAGTTGAGGCTACTAAAAATAACGGCGCGCTACTAATGGCGGCCGTAGTTCTGAGAGCCAACAATCGAGAGGGGCATGAGGAGTGGAATACTGGGCAGAAAAATCATCAATACAAGAAGTTAAATCCCTTTATCGTTGAGGACAGTTCTCAGATTAACTGTTGGACGTTAGGGTCAGTTATCGACTAAATTTTCCAGATATGCTCTCAATACGAATTATTCGAAACGGTAGCTGGATCATATAGATGCCATAATTTTTTGAAGTAAACTATGCACTACTTGGCTTATATATGCTGATATTATTAGCTTTTCAGAGCGCCAATCGATTAGCAAGGCGTTATGAGCAGACCTTAACTAGTATACACCCACTTAGAGGTGATATGGGTAAAGCAAGTGTTTTTCTTAATAAACTGTAATTTTCGCTGAAACGTATACTAAGCCTGGCGCGAGTACGGTGGCGTTGGAGGTTTGTCTTAAGCGGCCACGCTGCCACTTTCACACGCCACACTACTATTATGGAACAAAAGACTACACATCATTATTTACACCACTAAAACTTTCCTACTTCAAAGCCAAATAACTCGACTACTAGTAGTAACTATAAAATCCGTTTTAAATTAAATCTTGTCTTTTTAATGTTTTATTTACCAGTTACGTGGTGCCTGCGGGGTGGAGCCAGAGCCTGGATTGATGGCTGTGCCCTGCACTAGCCACTTACCCGATTAGGAACCCCATTCACTGGGATCTGCCCCACCACGCACACATAAAAACACCACCCTAGATAGCTGTTTTTCCTTTTCCTTCCTTTCTACCTTATCTGTAGATTTTTCGTACCAATACAGCACTTGTTGTTGGAGCCTTGTCTTCATATGTGTGCCGCGTGCAACATTACCGAAGCTATCTAGCTTCAGAGTAAAAGAGTTTGACTAGTGTATGGTTTTGCGTAGTCGTTTGGCGTAAAATAAGGTACTGATAACACAAAACAACAGGGGTCGATAACTAGTGGCAGATCTGGATAACTAGAAAGGAAGGACTAGACTGCCTAGCGCCCGGGTCACTTTCTCCGGCATGAAGAATTCGTACTCCGGCAGGAAACTAGCCTTTTCTAGTATTGTCTCCACCCCACCCACCTCCAGCTCCAATCTATACCTAATTTATATGAGCAACCCAGCAGACACCAGGGGCACCCTAGACAACAAAAGAGAATTAATTAAAAAAACAGTCAGGGCAATAGCTTACATACGAAAACCCACTAAATATACGATGCGACAAGCTCTACAGCACTTTTAAGGGCTATAGGGCAGATAGGGTGGCCGAAATGCCCTATTTCAAGGGCCACATCCACTAACACCCACTAACTTACAGCGCTCTATACCACTAACACCCACTAACACCACTTAAAACTGCTGTCTAAAGTAGACCCCCGCCACCACAGCCACCACAGCCACCTACGCTATCTGCAATCAATTAAAGCAAAAACTGCGTATTCAATCGAATTGACTGCTAAATCTATTGATAGCTCTATTTTAGTAGTAGCCACGGCTAATTTGTTGTACCTGCAGAAAATCACCTTCAATCGCCCAACCGTACCAGAGCCAGACCGTCTGTTTTTCAAGCCCCCTACCAC
Source organism: Xylaria sp. 218_066 (assembly GCA_019843955.1). Lineage (NCBI taxonomy): Eukaryota > Fungi > Ascomycota > Sordariomycetes > Xylariales > Xylariaceae > Xylaria > Xylaria sp. 218_066. The sequence goes on along the minus strand of JADKYC010000063.1, from coordinate 28,269 downwards.
TCCATAGGTCCTGCTGCCAGTCCTATACAAATTAGGTATAAATCGAAGCAGCGATAATGTTGATTGGCAGCGCACCCAAAAAGGCTAGTTTCCTGCCGGAGTACGAATTCTTCATGCCGGAGAAAGTGACCCGCCTAGCGCCTGCGGCGTTGCCCCCCCGGCCCTCCAGCCACACTGCCACATCCACACGCCACAAAACCTAGTACGTTCCATAGAGGTACAACAGCAAACGCGCCACAGCCGCTCGCTGTCGTTGATGCATTAACCAGCAATTCTATCACCCTGTCCTCATTTGAGACTCAATGAAATTATCAGTTATCTCATCGCTTCTTTGCTCACACAGTTGTTTAAGCGACCCCTCGGCTTTAACATGGAAACCATTTATTACATCATTTTGGCATTTCTTGCCTTTTCGATTACCAAGGCGGTAGGCTCCCCCCCCAAACAATTGGCGATTTGATTCTATTTCCCCCAACAATGAACGATTTGATTCTATTTCCCCCAACAATGAACGATTTGATTCTATTTATCTCTGCATTCTGCCTATCGTGTTCTCTTCAGACTGATACGGTAATTCGAAAGTTATTCTTTACGGATCGCTCACCCATTCCCGAAACTTCCGGAAATGTCTACAAGATAGGCGAGGCCGCCGAACTACGTGCCCTTCTATCCTCCACAGCTCATGTAGTAGTGGACTTCTATGCAGACTGGTGTCCTCCTTGTCGCGCTATAGCGCCGATTTTCTCAAAATTGGCCGATGATCACTCGTCCGATGGCCAACTTGCTTTCGCTAAAGTTAATGTTGATCACGTCAATAACATCGCCAAGCAGTATGACGTCACCGCTATGCCAACCTTCATATTCTTTCAACATGGTGTGCCCAAGGGGGTGGCTGTCGAAGGCATGAAAGGGCGTCAATCTGTCAGCATCACCGACGACGGGCGGGTTGACAGAGTTCGGGGAGCTGACAAACCAGCTCTTGAAGCTGTGGTTCAGGCCTTGGCTCGTAAATCAGGGAATAGCAAGGAATAAAAAGCAAGTGAGACTAGAAATGTTGGGATCAAGGGAGTCGACGCCAAAGAGGTAGCTATTTGGCGACTATAGGGAGGCCGGGCATTAATATAATTTAATGTTCACTTAGGAATTATAATATTTGCAACCTGGTATTATTGCTGAGCATATGTACTTTAGCGAGTCCTAATTCTGACGTGTTAGTCTATCCTGTACCTATATAGGAGCTGCTAGATGTTATGCAGTTTTCGACGAATGCCTTTAATTGTTTTGATATCATTTAGACCCACAAGTTGCAACATAAGACAAAATTAACAAGTAAACAATCCTGAAAGGCTCGAATATTCAATATCCTGCCGGAAAACTTCCTGGTATATGTTCATCGGAATGAGGCCGAGGTTTAGGACCTCAGACAGACCCTAAATAGAAGACGGAAAAATGTGAGAAAACAATAGCAAGCTGCTAGCGTCTACTAACATCTTGAAATAGATGTGGGTGAGGCCACCGATGAATCTGACGATATGCTGAAACGACCCCGGTTAGCTCGCGTGCTTAGGAGGAATACTGGGGATATTCACAAAATTCAATGGGGACGGACTGATTAAAATGATACAATTGAATTCATTGAAAAAAACATCGGAAAAACAGCCAGAATGGTGAAGGAGTGTGTAGCTAATCTGTACATGTATGCGTAAGTGGCTAAAATCGCAACCGATCTGTAAGGTGACCGCCTTATAAAATATACGAAAATTCAAGTTCTTCTATTGGCTAAATCCATCAAAAAGTCACCTGTGCCACTTGAATGAACATCCGGAAGACTGGAAGTTCGGTCTAGCTGTCAACGATCTTCTTGCAGTGAAGCTAGTTTTAGAATCATTCGACTACATCGGGTGGCAAGTAGGAACGGTAAGTAATTATTAAAGAGGGTATAACTAAAACAGAAAAAATAGGAATGGCGTCTTGAGAAAATCTATTTTATGATTAGTAACAAAAATACAACATGATCAAAAACACTTTATACGCGGAACTCAGGTTTTTAATAACGAAGCTATCTCGCCTATTATTCAGTGCGCTTAAATGCAACTATCCAGGGCCTTCTGACACCGTATTAGGATAACCACTTGACCCCAGAGCTCATATGCAGCGGTCCTACACAGCTGCGGTGACCCGTATGACAACCCCGCAATATTGATATCGGGTTTCGGTTACCGTTTCTTTCTGTCCGGTGATGCATCACTTAAGCACGATAATTGATTTCCTATTTTGCACAGGTCACACAATGCCACGCGACAGATTATTGGCAGTAGACTGTCATTGGTTCTTTCACGGTACAGTAGGAGGCAATGAGCCGACATTTCAATGAATTGTCCACCAATATAATTGATGCTCGACATAGTTTACATTGTCGGTCATGGTCTCTTAATCGGCCACTTGTTCATGTGTATAATAAGACATGACTAAGTGCTATTGGTGTTTAGACCAAGCGCCTAGTGAAGTGGCTGAGACGACATGACTTATATTCTGAGACCTACTGTTCATAGATATTTATTGCGTATGTTTAGAGTGCCAATAGAGGTACTCACCAGGATACCAGTCCCGTGATAGTTGACCGTTAGTTTACCGTTATATTACATCAGCTATCCGAGGCTGGTATCCATTTCTGACATGGGAAGAATGGGGATATAAAGGATTTGCAAAGTGGTACTTTAGAAGGGTCAAGGTTTAGCGAGACAATGCGAGTTCAAGAATAAAGTTACATGCCAAATTGGGCTGGGTGATATATTGTGTTAAGCGAGTGACTCAAGTTGGATTTATCGTGCTAATCATACTTCGTGGCCATCTCAAGAAGAAAAAAACCAAGCACCACTCCGACACTTCTGAAGAAAACAATTACATCCTTACATATCTCGAACCCCGAGGTATGTTACCGATGACCATATTATTGACTGACTATATATGCAGGTCGTATTAAGCGACGACGGTTGCATTTACAGAAGGCCACCGAGGGCGACGCAGGGGAGGCCAACGTTGACGAGACCCTCCTAAAGACTGTGTTAATAAATTTGTCTAGCAGAGATGCGAACCATGTGTCACTTACCTGGTTGGTACCAGAGTGCTGGCAGCAGGCAGCGGTCTGCTTGCACTGAGAGTTGAGGAGGTCGTCCACGCCAATCACTTTAAATGGATATTAGTATTCGTCAATGTAGTGAGGGAAGTTCGTTTGGCAAGAACCTACGGGCAGCAACATCCAACTTAGAGCAGCCGGAGAAAAGGCCAAGCTCGCCATCCGCGAGGACACCCTGTAGGGCGCCCGCAAGAAGACCGTTGGCATCCATCGAGGAGTCACCAGATTGCTCAACGTGGTTGCAGCAGCTCAGCTCGAAGTCACGACCGCAAGAATCTCCAGCCTGACCAACAGTGACTGAGTTGCCGGGCATAGGGTAAGGAGATTGAGGCATAGGCGATGGGGCAGCCAGGGCGCCAATGGCGAAAGTGAAGACGGCGGCGACGGAGAAACGCATCTTGGTGGTTGGTTGGATGGAATCGGGTTGGAAAATACGACTGAAAAGCTGTAGAAGCGAATGTTGCTTGAGATAAAGCGAAGGTAGTAATTGAATCAGAAAGTGCTCTGGTAGTGGTGTTGGTGAGTGAGTGTGTGAGGATGGTGGAGAGAAGAAGTTGGACTGATGGGTGGTTCCTAGCTAGACTTATATATTAATCAGAAGCTAAGGGATTTCCTCCTTCTCGTAGCCTGAACTCTTCATACCCTGAAGGTATCGTGGCTTTAGTGAATGCCAATCTAATGATAGACCGGGTGCTTTGAGAATGTCTTGTCTCTGCTGCGCGACGATCTTCCACGCGGCGGAAATTAGATGCCTCAATAGTACTGCTAAGGTGTTGGGAAAAAGAATGTATTTACAAAATAACTTGATGAATGATGTCAAATCTCCCTCGCTTTGCAGTTTTCGAGAGACATATCAACAATAGTACGACAATCACTGGCGCTGCTCCTGGCGCGCAGGGCTACGGGATGGAATTGATAAATATTATAATGCACTCGTCATCTTAACAGGAATGCTCAACTATTGAAAACAAACCTTCGAGCTCCTACCCCTAACTAAGATGGTTTTCAACTATGCTTTATGACGTGCATTCCGGCGACGTATTCGCGTGACGGTGCCCTCCACAGTAAACCAAAGAGCCCGTGAGAAGTTGAACTTCACGAGGGGCCCCATAAACGTTCCCATCAGCTACCTAGCTTCTGAATATTCATTATCCACTTTTGCTACTTACATTTGGCCGCCGTCAGACCGTTTCTATTGATACTTAGCCGCGGATTTTCCATCCAAGCCCTGCGTTAGTCAAATCCCAGGGTCTCAGACCTGCATCCTAGCATGCATCAATACCCGCTTCATTCTGGCCCTCCAAGCTGTCCACTCTCAGGTTGAAGTAGCGACCTCACACACTTGAATAAGTATCCGATTAACGAGGTGCTCTCATCAAATGCTGTATGCCGTTCCGATGATTTTGGCAAGCAGCTTCACAGCTGTGACGATTATATGTTGTGACCCGGCAGTATGTCGGCTGCGCCGATTCTGATCGTACATATCGAAATTTGCATGTCTCTGAATTTGGATCACTTCCGAGATATGCCCCGGTTGTAACTTCTTACCTTGTTGCGCCCTTACGGCTGCTTTCAGACCAGATCTATTCTTCTGGTGCTTGCAACCAACTTCAATTTATTCCTCCACGCTGTCGGATTCTGCGTGATACAGCGACTGTTATCTCGCATTGCTGGCCAGAGGTTGCATTGATGATTCCTACCTGACCATATGTCTTGCCCAGCATGCAAAGTATGTAATATAACCAGCCCGATCACAACCGCTGGGAGATCCCGTGATTTGTACCAATCGGATAAATAATATTAAATCAAATGCGCGTCTTATGTTGCTAACACCATGTATGCCTGATATAGACAGCTTCAGCATTCGGTAGCGAGCCGCCGAACAACCAGTCATGCATCCCCACGTGCACCCGGTAGCAATTCAATTAATTTGCGACTGGTTTGATGAGAGAATGACACCAACACTATAATCTTGTATACTTTAAGTTGCATTTACCTACTCGTATGTTCCGAGTATCTTCGCTAGCTCATGATGCGGATCTAAGATCTCAATGATCACAACATTATGTCGGGATCGGTGAAACGTTGTTTTGCTTGGCTATAAGTGATCGCGACAATCCCTGTCGCGGGATGCAAATGCATTTTGCTGACATCTTCGTATAATTCATTTCGTACCATGCAGCACAACGTCGGCCGACCACATGCAACCGGCCGTGCATCTGCAGGTACGTCGATAAAGGTCTGTCTTCATGACACCGTACTGCCCAGCTTCAATGTGACGCAAGATCTATACTCCTAACTCGATACCGCCAAAGCAGTGCAGATGCTACTAATTTACTTAATTTCATCCAAGTTTTAAGTTCTGCATATTTCCAGCAAACCCGTTTTCTATTCTCGACTTTCCTAGACATCCGAAGGATCGCGGATAGCTACATTGGATCTCGAAACATGACAATGCAACTACCAATTGAAGTCGAGAGATTCGTTTGTACAAACGAAACAATATACTACTATACAGGGATTGGTTTCAAGTTTTGACTTCTCGTATCCCCGATCTGAAGATGTGAACGATTTGTGTTCTTGGCAAATGTCTTCCATCAGGTCAGCTTTCTGACATTGGCGGTCTAGATGTTTAAAATTCCTTCAATCATAGAGTCTGTGACACCTCAAGAAGTCGGCAATACCTGCTCGGCTTAACCTACCCTGACCTAATTGAAATAGAAACATGAGAAGTGGATTTACTTTGGCTAGTTGCTTAGACATACATATCTGGTCTATTTCGAGACTCTGCATAACGGTGGCTTGGTCAACGAGAATTCTGATCTCATCCTAGAACACTCAACTTGAATCACTCTCTAGTCCAAACCGCGGCGTTGTCAGGCTAGTCTCGACGGGGATCTGCATATGTATGTTCCTGCCGCGGTCGAATCTTCTGCCGCAAGTTGGAACAGGTTGGGATAATAATTCCGTTCGTCATCAGGTTTACGTAGTATCACAAACAGGATGCTTCTTGCATTTTGGGTTATAGAAGCTGAGAAGGTGAACGAATATAAAATGAACGAAGACAGCCGGTGATAATCTCCCATGAAACTGGACTATCCACATGCTTAAGTTTCGAAATTCGTTTCCACTCCTAAAAAGCCTTCATCGTAATTATTTGCCATGCGTATCATCAGTAGCTTGGCCCTCATGGGCATCAAGTAAGTGTCATCGTGTTAACACACACTATTTATATTACTAATTTCAGATAGCCATTCACTTGTTCATGCTCGGCCGCAGCAACTGCAAGCCAATACTGTCACCTCCAGTGTGACCACTCGCGGCTTCGATCGCGTCACTACCGTGACAGTATGGGCGGAATGTTCCAATACGTCGGCCACAGCCTTTGGATCTTCTCTAACCTCGGCAGCGGGATCCGTATCTTCGGCCTTCACTTCCACTTCCACTTCTACTCTGGCTCTCACTTATCCCTATAGCACAACCACTCTAACCATTACCTCTGGTATCACCACCACGGTGACTGAATCCTCTTCCCAGCCAGGGATTAGTAGCTACACTACTATTTCGAAGCATCCGACGGCCCCGTGGTATACCAACACAAGCTTACCCGCTGCTACTAATTCGATTTCGACCACACCCGTCTCTCAGGTCACACTCAGTACGGCTTCACCCTACAACTCATCCGTGCCAGCAAGTAGTGGAACCGTATCTATCTCGTAGTATGTATGCATAAGCCAAATCATTAAGTGCATGCTGATACGTGAGTAGCTCAACCTCAACTGCTATCTCGCCCGGCTATTCCTCTTCAGTGAACGGGACCGACTATTCATATACCTACCTAGAAAGCACAACCGCAGGCCTCAGTAGTACGCTTCCTATCACAGACAACACCATCTCACCCAGCGGGACAACGTCAAGTAGACATGGCACACTGACTTCTACAGTTACGCTACCTATCAGTTCAAGTAACTCAGGGGCATATACAAGCACAAACTATACTTACATTACTGCTTCTCAAAGCTCAAATAGCCTGCCGTCTTCCAGCACCTCGCCTACAATTTACGTTTCAACTTCAACATTGACCCTCAGCCTTACTACCTCATATACGTCCTCATATTCTCCCGAAACTGGCTTCTCAAGTGTCACTCCGTATACCACTAGTACAGGCAACATTAAAACCTCTACGATAACCTACATCACATCACCAGTTCCTTCAGCCAGTAGCACTTCATCCGCCACATATCCACACTCCACCACGTGCGTCACATATCCGGTCCATGGCGGCTCCTATACATATACCGAGTGCTTGTCTATTTCGGAAGTCACATCAACTTTGGGCCTTAGCAGCAGTAACACTGAGACGGGCATATATCTAGACTCAACCTATCTGCCTTCTAGTTCCACTAGCAGTGCAGAAACACCAAGCACCAGCACTCTCACTCTCACTCTGCCTATATCTAGTAGCACAGCTGCTGTTACGGGATTCTCGTCAATCTCCACCTCACCTCTTGGATATCCCACCCTTCTCACAACTCCCAGTACACTGATTTCCATCAACTCATCCAGTACTATCTACTCTAGTGCAAGTACAGATGCGGTAACAGGAACCCCATCGTCATCTTACACCGCTCCCGGGTACCCAATCGGCCTTCCGACAACAAGTCCACATAATCCTATGACCGGATCTTCCTCGCCTATCAGCAGCACAGCAGAATCATCCAGCTACCTAGGAGAAACCACCACATGTGTGCCTGCTTACGGTGGTAAGAGTGTCTGCTTTACGCTCCAGCCCTCCTCTTCCTCCATCACAGGGGCCTCTTCAACTGGCGCAATAACCGGTTCTACCCCCACCGCCTTCTCGACTTACTCCTGGACTACCAGCGAGATCTACAGGCCGTCTTCCACGCCCCCAATCCTTCCGAGCTCATATCCGACCTATCCCTTCTACCCTTCCCCGGGCAAAGAATACTACCACGGCGACAATGAGCATAGTTCTGGACACAAACATGGAAATAAGGGCGATAGGGATGGATCGAAGGCAGGCAAGCCGCTCACTAATGGCTGGCAACGTTTCATGATGATTTGATCGGTCGGAACATTCCCACTGGGTAGAAATACACGTGGAGAATGCAGCACAGACATCCCTTATTCTCTCTTCACTTCTTGTCGTTCCTTAGACACTAGTTATTGGTCGAGTAGTCTTTCTCTCCTGAACTCGCCATACATACATGATTCTTGTTTGTTGGACGTATAACTGGAATGACAACTCGGTTCAACACCAAATGACCTGCTTCGTCCTTGCAGACCTGAATAGATATCTTCAACACAAATCAACACGATTGATCCCGTATGTGCTATAAATGACTAATTATGATATTGCGGAGATCCAACTTTTATGTCAGGAAGCAAAGCCTATGGGGGTCAGTCGTGGAATGTCGGCCGAAACATAAAAAAAGACACTCTGCTTACCAGCTTGGCCTCAGCTCGGTGCAACATTCGCCAATACTTCCTCTGGCTGAAATATATACGAACAAAATGAGACACACAGCGCCAAGACTCGCAAGGTCGCCACTCGGGTTGAATGTTCCTTTCCCCGACCCACTCCGATTTTGGTCGGAGGGTGAAGCTCTGCGTAAGATAAATCCGACTCATTATACCCCGCCTACATGATGGCTGTACCCGCACTCAGTATAGATGTCATCTCTGATACTTACCATGTTACTGCGATTGCAATTGTATACTCACCTGAAAAAAAGTTGCTATCGCTAGACTAAGTGGTGCGTGTATAGAGTTATTATCCTAGCGGTACATATTTATTAACGTACTAGCAGAAGAGGTACTTGACGACATTCTCCAGCATCTTGGCCAGCCAATGAATGGTGATGTTGAAAAAAACCGACTGATATCTGATCATAATTTTATCTTTAGGTTATGTTGAAATCCTCACGGAGACGTTAGATGCCTGAGACACCGAATTCGTATTGAGCTGTTTGTTGAACATGTTCTTTTCTTGTAAAATACCGGTTTCACTACCGCCTGTATCCAAACGCGTACAGCAACGGATCGCCACACAGTACAATAAGCGTTAGTCATCTCGTATCAGGTTCTAGCGCAATTTCTAAGGCGGTCGAGCGCATCACTTCCCGAGAGTGGGCTGGGCATTTGATGACATCGGCCCAGGACGGTCCTCCCGGGAATCAATGATTTTACCGTAAGCCCAAAAAGCGCTATAAGGCGACCGGCAGGCATGTTGTAACCGGGTCCGGAGCATTGAGCTCCTGTAGGGTTAGTGTAAATAACTTGTGGGCTACAGTTTAGGTAAGCAAAATGTCTTTCTCGAAACCAAATGAACTTTCCACTAGTCTAAGCAAGACATTCATGCGCATGATGTTTCGAGAAACGGAACACCTTTCATCTAGTAGTCCTCGTTTATTGCGTTAGCACGAGAAATAAGAAATTTCCTTACATTGCACAACAAATAGGGGTATCCCAGCGCCTATCTGGATACTGTAGTCTAGACAAAACGCACTATGGACAGCCCGCCGTCAGTCGAACAGCCAAAGCATACTCCAGGCTCTATTCAGCTCGAGTTAATACGAGGCAAAACAAGGCGGTATGTAGAGGTCTTACATAGTTATTAATTAAGTGCGGCTCGCAACTACCGAAGCGGGTCCTTTGGTGGCTCAGTTGCGCTTGGCAACACTCTACTTTTCTCGTATTTTTCAGTTCATTGTCGTGGCCAGACTATCGTCATATCCTATTATGGTACGACGTTGGCCGAGTAAGTATATTATGATCAGCGGCCTATAAGTTATATATAAATCGAGAGATTATTCCACGGCTTTTCTCGTGTCACCACACATACTCAGAGTCAAAGTTAAAGCAGCAACTTCTCAAAAATATCTTACTATTTCGCCACAACTTCAAAGCAAACAGTCAATACAGAAGCCGTTACAAGATAACTCGCAAATCACCAACAAGATGTTTGCCAACGCCCTAACATTCGCTCTTTTCGCCGGTGCCGTGATGGCTTACCCTAGCAAGCCTTCTGTCACCGCTACTATCGCACCCGGCGATGCCTTTGGCATCATGGCTTTGCGATCAGCTAGTCCTATCCACTTTGCCCACGTCGACGCTGCGCTGAATTCTATCTTCCTAAATCTGCCCTCTCAGAATGCCACCTGCGATGACGGCACTCAGCCCACCACCGCAGACTCCGCGACGTTCTCTCTCGCCGAGGACGGCAGCCTCTACCTCTACCGCAGAAGCGCCACTCCCCAGCAGCTCTTCGTCGACCGCTCCGGCATGGGTCAAGGCAAACTCGGCTACACTACTGGTGCCCAGCCCGGTCCCCGTAACGGTGAGCGCACCAAGTTCACCATTGATGAGTTCGGCGACATCAGCTTTAACGGAGCCGGCTTCCTCGCCTGCCCCAACAGCATTGATGGCGCCTGGAGCGTTTGGGTCGATGCTGGTGTCTCCAACCCCGGTGGCAACTCAGATTGTTTGGGCTTTGCTGCTCGTGCCGTCAAGATTGCGAGCACACCCAATAGCTGCGATTATACCCAGTCTCAGTAGATAACCGATATCGATATATAATTGGCTGGAAGTATATGATTGGAGAATTCTAAAAGAGTAGGATGTCCAAATTTGTATAAAAATAACGATATAGAGGAAATCATGTCACGTTAGAGTTACAACTTCAACAGCGTTCGATCCGCTCTCGGGTGAGAATTAAACTCATCCCGCACAATTTTACAAGCCTGTTAACCTGAGGTGAATGTGTTTACACAAATATTTTCTACTGTAGCAAAATCACATTCTATCATAATGAACTTCAACTAGGACTTCCGGTATTAGAGCCATCTATGATAACCCATAATTTTGTATATAGTAATGATTCGAATACGTAGCTCACTTACACACATCGTTACAGTTTCCAATAGATCAACCTTGAGTACGTTGATTTTTAAAAGGCGTGGGGAGTAAATCTTAGTTCAACAAAGTGACGAGCCGCAGTGTATAACGACAGAGTCGCGGCTAATCTAGATCAGCAGAAATTGTTGGATTTGGTTCTATACAGCCACCAACACAGCTTTTACGAATCGTAACATCATGTACGAGCCGACAACGAGTTAACCGTACCTAACACGTTCATTTGTCTATATATTAAGGGTCGCGGGTGGAATCATATCAGCGTAGTTACTTGTCTTGTATGATCTCCCGTTAGGCGTTGATGGTCATATTTCTTCGAGACTACGAATCAACAAGACTACAGGGATCGGCGATCACATATCTATGTATACTACGATAAAAACATCATAAACCTATAAAACTAGGAACCTATTATAAGCAGTCTGCTGACTTATCATAGGGGTGCGACTATCCTATCTATTCTACATTCTCCTGGCCCTTATATTCGTATCTAAAGGAGCACCTTCGCTGCTGTCACCTCAAGAGTAAGCAGAGAAAGTATAGGTAGTTATCAGAGTCCATTACTTTTTTCTGCCGCGGGCGGCGATTATACCCCCACACTGTGTCCAAGTTCCCGATATTCCGGCCCTACCAAAACTCTATGGCAAGTAGCGCTAATACCGCCCAAATCGACCACCATATACCGCCTTATGTTCCTTTGCTTTACCATAGCTACCCCTAGTTATCCTTGATTTTTAAATATTAGGACTAGCTACTAGCTATCACAGGCCACCAGCGGTCGGTTAACTGATTTCTTATACCTGAATATGCTTTATTACGATTCCGGAAGTTGTGGATTTTTATATCATGGTTATTGTAAATTAGCGGCTACCTTTGATGGTTTGTAATTTCACCTCTGTTTCTGTTCGAAACAGATTGTAGATCAGATCTCGACGAACATCATAGCTCATTACCCAACAAATGCGTTTGCTCCTCTGATGTACCGATTTGTTTTTTATCTGTTTCACCAGTCCCCTCCTTCTTGTAAATTGTAATTTCCCTCCTCTTTCTAGCTACCTTACTTGGTCCTTTCGCCGGTCGTTCTCTTCCCCAAGTTCACTGTCGCACGGGCTCCATCAAGGTACTGGGATTGCACGAATATCATGCAATTACTCTTACAAGCGGCGATTTGCATACTCAGCTAGACGTTTACAAAAACAGATAATCACGGGCGATAATAGCTGGACGGGCAAGATCAAGCGAACGAAAGCGAAGCGTTCGTGTATCTAAACCTGGATCGCCGCCGGAGCCGAAAAGGAGGTCCAAACTGTATGCCGCTCGAAGCAATAGTAGATTATTGCAATTCAAAACACCCTTCCAAGCCCTAGACTCCTAGTCCTTGTTAAATTAACCCCCAAACTTCTTTTCCAGTCATCTCACCTCATACCCCCCGTTGATATGCTGGCTTCTTCTCCAACCTAGCTGTCTTGCGCTCCCTACGCTTGATTTGTACACCATTTTCGGACTTGACCCTCAATTCCTCTCATCCACTCATACCCCGAAAGTTGATCAGCCGACTCCTGCTATTTGCATTATCAACTTCGAGTCTAGCTTCTGACCAGCTCCGGTTTCGTAAAGTTCTTGCTTGTGATTCGCCCTCTCGCTCTGTATTGACGCCGCGGTTTACGGGTGTGACGGAGTGGAGTCCATACGGGCACATAGCACTAAACCATAAGTATACCAAAAATACTCAACTAAATAGTATAATATACATGCATCCATTTTACTAGCTGTTCAATGCGATCGCAATTTTAAGAAAAAGCTTCATTGGTTATTTTAGGTCATCTACTGTGATGCATGACTTTTGTTTGTCTTTAACCAAAATCTCTAGTTATAACAAAATCGTTATTTTGAGATAACAGGATAATTCATATTCGGAGACACCAATAGTAACCTAATCGCAACTAACGTTCTGATTAGGGAAGTTTCCTCAGAAAAGAGCCTAACCTAGCTCAATCCTCTACCTGCGCTTCCTATTAGTGTCTCTTATTCAGGTCACATCTCTCCAAGTCCCCATAGGAAAGGTGTGGAGTCGATCTCCGTATGGGCCGGATCTTCTCTTCCATCTGCATGCTACCCTGACTGTTGGTTGCATTCTACATATACTGTAGACTACCTCTGACCCACTACAGTACATAACAGTCGGCAATACCATGTAAACCATACGAATTCATCAACGTGTTCTAGAGACATGCCCGCATCTCTTCCCATGTCCCCTCACATCAGACATCCTATTATGTATATCACGAAACGAAGAAGTGATATAAGCACGAATTCCATCACGGTAACTTCTTAGGTGCTGGTAAATAATTGGAAGTAGGCTACTTGGATATCAACGGGAGCAGGGGTCTAGAAGCAGGGGTTGTGGAGGCAAGGTCCTGAGAAAAAAAAGTTGATTGGTTTCTTCTTGTCCATCCCTCTTCCACCTCGTGGCTCTCAGGGACCTCTGTCTGGCATTTTCTCCACCTCATTATATACTCCCTCTCGCTGCCTCATCAGTTATGCAGGCCAACCCGATAGCAGGCTGCGTCATCATCATGATCCATTCACGGGCCACACCTTGAAGGCATAAAATCAGGCGCATCTGGCAAGGAAGCATGTACGGTTAGGTCGTATCTAGTGGAAAGAGGAGAAGAAGCAGACGACACATCTGAACCGTCGTTGTCGTCGACCATCTTCCCTATCAGCTCGCCTTTTCACTCTTCACTTAAGTCACTTTTATCTTTACGCGCATTCCTCTTTTCCCCTTTCTCTTCCGAGAAAAAAGCCTCTTGTGATTTAGTGATCCCCTTCCCCGCATCTTTATTTCTGCATCCACATCGTGACATGGGAAAAGCTCACAGCCGAACTCTACATTTCTAGTTAATCTTGGCTGCCTAGGCCAAACCCGTGGTGCTGCCCGTCTTATTTTCATTCGCTGTAGCACCGACTTGTAGAGTAGGTAGTCTGAGATTGGGCTGACGTCGATTCAATTATCCCTTACAAGTGAGATTGATTATCGAGCTTGTCATCTGCAAGCTGCATAGCTGACCGTCTTGCTCTGTTGCTCTGCGACAAAGACAAACCGGTAGCTAGATACTTTGCAGATACAGTTTCCTAACGCGGCAAGCCTACTGACCAACGTTTGCAATTCGCTAGCGAACGTCCATTCGGACGTATCCGAGTAGTGATAGTTGGGTCGCACTGGTCGATGGTTTGATTTCTGGATTGATCTTCTACCTTTGTACTTGGCTTGCGTTATTGCAACGACGGCCGGCTACGAAAGCTGAGAGTGCGGCGCTAATAAACGACGCTGCGATCGTTGCGAACCAACAATTCCCGCGATATCGCCCGAGGAAAAAATAAAATAAAAAACAACCCGAGTTCGGGAATTGCGACGAACAGATAAACTTGCACACGAATTAAGAGTGATAAGACAGTAAAACCGAGGGGAATTACTTGAGGAAGCACGGGGTGGGGGTGTTGAGAAGCGAGAAGCTGAGACGTGATAGCGAGAGCGCGGGTGCGAGATGATGGATGCTACTAACAGTAACACTTACCATGCGATTACGCTGCGCAAAGAAGTGCCAGACGGCAGAGATGGAAGAGGGGGGCACTACAACTATAGAAGACATGATGTCGGCCAGGATGATGTGAACGAGCTCTTGTTAATACCATCGTCGCAACAGCAATCACCACCACCACCACCACCACCAACAGTGACCCCGGCATTTTTATCTCCACTTCCACTTACAAGAGCATCGGCGTTTGCGAGCAGTATTAGCAGTACAACGGCGTCGGCCACGGCGACAAAAAACAGCACAATCACAACCGCAACCACAACTACAACTACCACTACTCCCACTGCCACTAATGACGACCACCTCCTAACCGCTGCTAATGCCCCATTTCCCGTTACGACCAACAACACTACCAGCACCATCGCGCAGCGCAATCAAACTCAATCCTCCTCCTCCCTCTTCCATGCTCATGCTCATGCTCACCCTCACCCTCACCCTCACCCTCACCACGCCCTCACTTTCGCCCACCTGCACGTAGCCAGCAGTGCCAATTCCCAAACCCAACCTGCCCAACTGCGCGCAAACGCTAGCATGACATCTCCGACCACCGCTGCCTCGACGCATTTAGACTTTCGTAAGCCCACAACCGGCCATCGCACCATCACCACCACCAATACTGCAGCAGCATCATCATCGTCGGCGGCATCACCTTCCCACTCCCGTCCACCGCTCTCCTCGCCGCTGAGCCATCCATTTAACCACGCAGCGCCGCATCATCACTCGTCCATCCTCCTGTCGCCACCGCCGCTGGCCCCTCCGCAAGGGGCCTTGAGCTCCATCATGGCATCGTCGTCCGCCCTGTCCGCGACGAATGGCAACGGCCCCTCGAGTGCATCGCCTCTGCAGCCGCCCAAGGCCGACTTCCCGCGGCCCATGCACGAGAAGTCGTCCGGTAGCTTTTACGACCCTCTGACCGACACGACCAAGGAGAGACGGCTATCTGATAACTGGCAAAAACCGGTAAGTTTGACGCGAACGCGCCAAACGTCTTGATCCCTTGATCCCTTGATCCCTTGGCACCTCTGCCCGTCTGTCCGTGTATCCGTCTGTGCATTCTTACTATATCCGTCCTGTCCCGTCTTATCTTTTTGTCTGTCCGTTCGATGTATTCCATCCATTCCGGCCTCTGCCCGTATCAGCCGACCGTGCCTCGTGTTCTAGTTGCGTCGCGAAGTCCGCGATTGCCCAGACAATACAATGAATCGACCGGATTGGTGCAGACAAAGACGGCTTCGCTTCAGTTGTTGGCTGTGGCTGTGGCTGCGGCTGCGGTAGACCGCAGAAGAAGAAGAAGAAGAATTGAATTGAATGTCCCCGTCAATGCTTCCGCGAGTGCCACAGTCGCAATCACAGTGTATGGGGCAGGCGGGTTTGTCTGACTGGCGGGCAAACTTGGGAGCACCCTGTCTCATCCAACTGAGAATTTGATGACCATAGCGCCCGTTTCCATACCTACCTTACCTCTCATATCTATTATTCGCTAGGCCACTGAGCTGTCCATTTGTCTGTCTCCTGTCCGCTGTCTACAACCCCTTCTCTTGTGCAAAGCAGAGTATCCCCCTCACTTCATCTAGAAGCTAACGAGAGCATCCCTTGCCTGCACAGTCGCGGTCGGATGCATACGAGTACCCATCAGTAAAGACCGAGTCCTCGCACTACTACGGCAACAGTAGCAGTAGCAGCACGACCAAGAACAACGGCTACGCGTCTTCGTCGCCTGCCGCAAATTCAAAGTATCCCTCTCGCAGCTCGCATCATCATTCTCACCCCAAGAACGGTACCGACACTGCCACCAACCATCTCCGAATGGGCTCCCCTTCCTCTCGCCACCTGAATCCATCCGATTCCCTTTCATCCGCAAGTCGTCAGGCGTCCACTCCGGCGTCCTCGCTGCCTTCCATATTGAATCCCGAGCCTGCAGCGGCCACGCCGGCCGCCTCGTCAAGCGTATGTATACACCGTGTCTACCCCTAGTAACTTCATTCATCGCATTCATACCGGCTTGCCATGTTATGCTAATACGCGTTGGACAGACTCCCAGTCGCGCAGCCGAGCTAATGTCCTTCTCCAATATACTTTCGAGCGCGGAACCCCTCCCAAAGCCGAAAGCGCCCCTTATGGCCGAGCCCAAGAAGGAGAAGGCGCCTCGCAAGAGCAAGACCCGCGAGTCACTTCTAAGAGACTCGGAGAACAGCCCCAAGAAGGAGTCACGTCGATCTTCATCTACTCATGCAAAGGAGGCACCCGCCAAACCGCCCAAGAGACAAGTCAACGGTCAACCCAAGCCCAAGCCTGTATCTGCCGACAAAGAAAAAAAGATTCAAAATCTTCTGGAGCAGCTCGATAGCAGGGCTGACGATGTCGACTTGTCTGAACTTGATATAGAAGAGCAGTTCTTCACAGGTCGAATTAAGAAACGCAAGCTCAATCAAGAACAGGCGGAATGCCAGGACTACATCGTCCGGCGTGGTGACCTGTCCAATTTTTTGTCACGAAAGCTGGCGGACCATGTGAGTCTCGCGAAACGTCGTTACAATGAGTTACACTACGAGGAGGCGTTGCATGAGGTCCGTGAACGAGAGATCTACGCTGAAAAGGAGCGCAAGAAAGACATGCAGCGAAAACGAAGACGCGAGAAGTCCATGCAAGTCACCATTGAACAGAAAGAAGCTGCTTTGGCCAGAGCTCTTGCAGCTGAAGATGAAGCCGAACGGGCCAAGCACCTCCGTGAGGCCGAACGTGCCAACAAAAAGGCACAACAGACCAGACTGATACTTCAGAAAGGTATCAAGGGCCCAGCCCGTGGCCTTCAGGCCCTCGAGCTTAATTTGGAAGGGGGCACTATGTCTTCGTTTCATGCCACGGATCAGGAGAGCAACGGAAGGACGAAGGCCAAAGGTCGGTCTGGCACACGTCCTAAGAAATCCAAAGAACAGAAGCAAGCCGAGAAAGATGCTGCCGAGGCCGCTCAGGCTGCCTTGGACGCCGGCGAGGAACTTCCAGCGAGAGAGGAAACCAAGATCCGTATCAAACTTAGCAAGGCCAAAGATAAGGAACCCAGAGACAAGGATAAGGATAAGGAGTCGAAGGACAGCACGAAGGAGCCAAAGGAGAAGAAGGAGGCCATTGAGGAGCTCCCTGCTAACCCATTAGAGACTAAATTTCAGTCAAAGGGCTACAACCAAATCTACGATCAAATTTGGCGTGACCTGGCACGCAAAGATGTGGTTAAAACCTTCAAGTTGGCGACTGACTCCTATGCAATAAAAGCTTCTAACCTCAAGAAGACAGCTATCCTCGCCTCCAAAGAAGCGAAGCGTTGGCAACTGCGAACGAACAAGGGCACCAAAGACTTGCAGGCTCGTGCTAAGCGATGTATGCGTGACATGATGGGCTTCTGGAAACGAAACGAGCGCGAAGAGAGAGATATGCGCAAGGCAGCAGAGCGACAGGAATTAGAGAACGCTCGTAAGGAAGAGGCTGACCGCGAAGCCGCACGTCAAAAGAGGAAGCTGAATTTCTTGATTTCGCAAACTGAGCTTTACTCTCACTTTATTGGCAAGAAGATCAAGACCGACGAAGTCGAGCGCAGCACAGATAATCCGGATATCGCGCCCGCTGCCGACATTCCTTCTGCGTCAAGAAAAGTTGATGTTTACGAACCTACTGGTCCTATCGGTTCCAAAGTAACAGACTTCAACCAGCTCGACTTCGATGCCGAGGACGAGGAGACACTAAGGGCTGCTGCCATGGCAAATGCGCAGAATGCGATTGCCGAAGCTCAGCAGAAGGCACGCGCCTTTAACAAAACACCAGATGACATGGACGAGGATGGCGAGATGAACTTCCAAAACCCCACAGGTCTGGGCGATGTTACTGTCGAGCAACCTAAGCTTTTGAACTGCCAACTCAAGGAATATCAGCTTAAAGGCCTCAATTGGCTTGCTAATCTTTACGAGCAAGGTATCAACGGTATATTGGCCGATGAAATGGGTCTGGGAAAGACTGTACAATCTATTTCTGTGATGGCTTATCTCGCGGAAGTTCACGATATTTGGGGTCCTTATCTGGTTGTTGCGCCCGCCTCTACGCTGCACAACTGGCAACAGGAGATCGCCAAATTTGTCCCCGAGTTCAAAGTACTCCCATATTGGGGAACGGCTGGAGATCGAAAGGTGTTGCGTAAATTCTGGGATCGGAAGCACAATACCTATCGCAAAGATGCCCCCTTCCACGTTCTCGTCACGTCTTACCAGCTGGTCGTTTCTGATGTTGCCTATTTCCAGAAGATGCGATGGCAATATATGATTTTGGACGAAGCACAAGCCATCAAGAGCTCCCAAAGTTCGCGGTGGAAGTGCCTGCTCGGCTTCCACTGTCGTAATCGTCTCTTGCTTACGGGTACCCCAATTCAGAATAACATGCAAGAATTATGGGCTCTTCTACATTTCATCATGCCGTCTCTCTTCGATTCGCACGATGAATTTAGCGAATGGTTTTCCAAGGACATTGAATCGCACGCGCAAAGCAACACGACGCTAAACGAGGATCAGCTTAGGCGGCTGCATTTGATCCTCAAGCCCTTCATGTTGCGCCGTGTGAAGAAGCATGTTCAGAAGGAACTTGGAGACAAGATTGAGCTTGACGTTTTCTGTGAGCTCACCTATAGGCAGCGTGCGTACTATCGGAACTTGAGGAACCAGATCAGCTTCATGGATTTGATTGAGAAGGCGACTATGGGAGACGATCAGGATTCCGGTACACTTATGAACTTGGTGATGCAATTCCGAAAGGTGTGTAACCACCCTGATCTTTTTCAGCGCGCGGATACTACAAGCCCTTTCTCGTCCGGTTATTTTGCGGAAACTGCTTCGTTTGTTCGCGAGGGAAACAATATTCCGGTTGGCTATTCGACGCGCAGCTTGATCGAATACAAACTGCCACGTCTCGTATGGACTGAGGGTGGAAGGTTATACAAAGCCGGCAAGGACAACGAGCATGCCGGTTTTCGAAATAAGTATTTAAACCATCTTATGAATATCTGGGATCCATCGAACATGCAGGAAAGCACGTCAAATAATGATGCGTTCGCCTTCTTACGCTTCGCCGACACGAGTCCACAAGAGGCCTACCAAGCCAGCCACAAAGACGTTTTTTCTCGAGCATGTGACTTGGCCAAGAAGAGCGACCGACTCGGCCATTTGCAAGTTATTTACGATGAGCCTGGAGAAGACACTTATACACCAGTGCATGCTTTGTTCCAAATCAAGGCGCGAACCGATAAAAGGGCGCTAGCAGACGTCACTGGCTCAGGCGTGCTCAGCAATCTCATGAATATTTCCCAGTCACATTGGCACGATTCTGGTCTGAGCCGATTGGAACAGGCTGCTTTGCCAGGTGCATCAGCTCCGCCGGTTGACGTCTTCTGTGAAGGCACGCGAACACCAATCGCTGAGCGTGAAGACTCACTATTCAACATATCGATGCGAAAGACACTGTACGGGCCTAACTCAATTGAGGAGAAGGCATTGGTGGAACGCCATGTCTCTCTGGAACAATACCCAGAGCGGGCACTCCTACCTACGCCGGACAACGAGAAACGTCGCTTCACCAACATCACAGTCCCTAGCATGCGTCGCTTCGTTACAGACAGTGGCAAGCTTGCAAAACTTGACCAGCTTCTTTTCAAGCTAAAAGAAGAAGGTCATCGCGTATTATTATACTTCCAGATGACCAGGATGATTGACCTCATGGAAGAGTATTTGACATATCGCAACTACAAGTATTGCCGGCTTGATGGTTCTACAAAGCTTGAGGATCGTCGTGATACGGTTCACGACTTCCAAACTCGTCCCGAGATCTTCGTTTTCCTTCTGTCTACACGTGCCGGTGGTCTCGGTATCAACCTGACGTCCGCCGATACGGTGATCTTTTATGATAGTGATTGGAATCCTACAATTGACTCGCAAGCCATGGACCGTGCTCATCGTCTCGGCCAAACGAAGCAAGTTACTGTGTATCGACTCATCACGCGCGGAACTATTGAAGAGCGCATTCGCAAGAGAGCGATGCAGAAAGAAGAAGTGCAACGTGTCGTCATCCAAGGTGGCGGTGCCAGAGGTGTCGACTTTAGCGGTCGCCGACCCCCTGAGAACCGTAATCGTGATATTGCCATGTGGCTGGCTGATGATGAGCAAGCTGAGCTTATCGAACAACGCGAGAAAGAACTTCTCGAAAGTGGTGAACTTGATAAGGCGGCAAAGAAGCGTGGCGGCAAGAGGAAGCGTGAAGCCGTCAGTCTGGATGACATGTACCATGAAGGTGAGTTACTGCGACATACGGACGAACTTCTTACGCGGAGACAGGTATTAATACGAGAAATAGGCGAGGGGCATTTCAACGATGAAAATAAACCATCGGGCACCGCAACCCCTGTCGAACCCGAGACAAAATCCTCAAAGAAACGGAAAGGAGGTAGTAAGAAGGCTAAAACTACCAAGCAACGCCTCGCCATTGCGGACGGAGAGATGGACATTTGATTATTCGTGTGATGTAAATTCAGTTTCTTTTCGGACACAGACAACGGCGTTTTTTTACAAGGGGTCTAAAGAAAGACTTTCTTCACTGTGTACTAAAAGCCAGACCATATCGGAGGGCGTTCATTTTCCCCCCCCCTTTTTGTGTGTATGTGTGTGTTGTGTTTTCTTGCTATCCCGGGGATGGGGAAACGGCTACTATTACTACTATCTTGTTTTTCCCTCATTAGTGTTTCCCCATCCGTTAGTAGTAGTTCTGTTCCGTTGATGGATTCATTTGACCAGACCATAAGGCTGGGTGGCAGGGATAGGGGGAGGGGCTGAATTGAATTGTAAGTCCTTAGGTAAACCTACCTTAACCTACCTTACTTATCTAGATATCAGGAGGGGGTTGAAGATGTTTGAATGAACCTCTTCTTTTCGCCTTTCCTTGCTTAGTCACTTTCCTAGGCCTGGTTGCTCGTGCTGATTGATTGATTGATTGATTGATGTAGAGGTTAGGACGGGAGTAGGCTGTGCGTCGTGTAATATGCCCCCCCTCCCTGGAAGAATACATAAATGGATTGGGGAAGTAGCCTTGTTCTGCATCCGAGATGGTATGTATATTAACTACCTACTGCTTGAGTTTTTTTGGGGCCTGTCGTCTCACGGTGGGAATTTGGGTTGAAGATTGGTGTGTTATGGTACGGTACGGGTGGAGGTGGACTCACCTTGCTGTTCTGGAGATGGGGAATTCGTTTCGACTTGCTTTTATATATTGCATGTATTCCGTAACACACATAAGCAAGCTGCGTGGTAATAACTCGGTTCTCTCTCTCTCTCAAGTCAGGTACCTCCCCTGCCAGCGCCTATTATTAATGAACTAGGACGATTAAGAGGACTAGGACTGGGGTTCTTGAGTATGAAGTTGTTGAGATGAACGAGTTTGGTGTTTATTACGCAGGTATCTCCTGGGGAATACTTACCTATCGCGAGGAATGAAGCCAAAATACAAGGCACGTAACCAGGTTTCCCATGTACATATATATATAAGTAGATGTTTTTGCAGACGGTAATTTGTCAAGACGAGTCAAAGATGATTGCAAGGTATAATTCAAGGACAAGTAAAAATTCTATTCCCTCCTGAGATAAAATCTAATCCACCCAAGTCACGAAATGGAGAGAAAATAAACACGAATAGAAAATCACCCAATTACAAACACGAAAAAGCGTTTGTGTTAATTGCTAATGCATTAGGATCTTTCTCGCCTGGGTGGGATGTAGATGGTATAATCAGTGAAGTTTTCCCATTCTATCTAACCCCATACCTAACCCAACAATCCGGCTAATCCGTCTGACGGCGAAGACAAAATTCCGGGCATTAAACCACACTCATTCATGCATCCGTGTATCCATCCCAGCGCAGGTCACTGCGCTTTTTGAAAGCAACACCCCCTGATGCGGCTCTATTGTATAGTGGTGGACAAATGTGCAATCTATTGCTTCCCTCCCCCTTTGCCTTCAGCCGCGAGTCTCCGCCGTGCAGATTCCTTTTGTGAATCGTTTAACCTGCTCAGAACCTTGGGGCGAGACATCAGACCGCAATTCTGTAATGCGAAGCGTCTCATGATTGCATCTTCTAAATCCCGAACTATCAAACACGCTTTTAGACAGCACCAGCCGCCACCATCTTCTTCCGCAAGTAATTCTTGTACTCGCCTATTGTGCCTTCCCAAGGCTTGATAGTCTTGTTCTCGCAGACAAGGATCTGCTTCGCAATCCTGTCGAGCAATCTGTGAAACAATTAGTATAAGTCTTTATTAGTTTTAGCCGATGCAGAAGCTTACCTAAAGTCGTGGGACACAACGATGACACCACCAGTATAGTGTTCGATGGCATCGGCTAGAGCGTCGATAGTTGGGATATCCAAACCGTTGGTAGGCTCATCTAGCAATAGCATGTTGGGGGACTCAATAGCGAGCAGGGCGAAGACTATACGGCTTTTCTGTCCCTCGGAGAGAGTGCCCATGATGGACGTCTGAACGGTACCAGAAACACCGTACCTTCCGAGGCATTGTCTCCAGTACTGGTAATCCTGTGACTTCTCATTGAACTTGTCACGTACGAAATCCAAAGCGCTCTTAGTTAAGTCGAGCTGTTCGGCACTGTGCTGCGAGTACATTCCGAGCTTAAGATGTGTGTGGCGTTTTACGGCACCATCTGTGGGCGAGAGTTTTCCTGTCATTAGACGAAGAAGTGTACTCTTACCCACACCATTGGGTCCGACAAGAGCCGTTCGAGAGTCCATGTCGAAACCAAGATCGATGTTACGATAGAGGTCGTCCTTGCTGTCACCAGAATAAGAGAATGTGACGTTGTCGAAGGCTAGCACAGGGGGAGGCAGCTTGTCCACATCGGTGAATCTGAATGTGAAGGCTCGGTCTTCCTTGACCTCCTCGATCAGACCGTCCGCAATCATCTTATCAAGAATCTTCTGGCGAGACTTGGCCTGGCGCACAAGGTTGGCGTAGGTACCAGCGCTGGCAATGAACTCTTTGATGTGCTTGATTTCTTCTTGTTGTTTCTTGTAGGCGGTCATCTGGTTGATCTCTTGTTCCTTGCGAGTCTTGACATAGGAATCGAAGTTACCACCGTAGTACATGAGCTGCTGCTTTCGCATGTCGATCACATTGGTGCAGACTCCGTTCAAGAAATCCTGCGAGTGAGAAATGAGTACCAGGGTGCGCTCCCATTTCTTGAGATACTCTTCTAACCACACGCAAGCCTCGAGATCCAAATGGGCGGTAGGGTCGTCGAGCAACAGCAGTGTGGGCTTAACGAACAGAGCCTTGGCGAGTGCAACACGCATACGCCAACCACCCGACATATCCTTGGTCTTCTTGTGAATTGTAGTCTTGTTGAAGCCAAGACCAGTCAGGATGAGCGAGGCTCGTGTAGCGAAGGTGGACGGGTCCATCTTATCCATATGCTATGACGGGAGAGTTAGCAGCTATCTCAATTTCGCGGGGGCGTTTCAGTGACTATTATGTACCTCGTAAAGATCCATGAGCACCGGGTCATCGGGGCCGTTCTCCTCTAAAATCTGCTCGGCTAGCTTGTCTAGACGGTCCATCTCCTTTTCGGCCTCCTTGACGACCCATTCGAGGGCGCCAAGGTCAGAGGGCGGAGCGCCCTGGTTCAGCAGGTAGATATCGACATGTTCTGGGATGGGGTATTCACGCTCGGCGATGGCCTTGAGCAGTGTACTCTTTCCGCAACCGTTCTCGCCCAACAGACCATAGCGACGACCGAAGGTCAGCTCCAGGTCTGTCTCGTTTAGCAGTACTCGGCCGTGGAAGGTCAAGCTGGCGCTGATGATCTTGACGTCTCGGCTGCTCGGGATAGATGCCAGGACACCAGTGGTAATGCGGTCGGATAGACCCTGGGAGTCTTTCTGGTCGGCAAGGCGCTTCACCTTGTCGGCATCTTTGTCGCTGGTGGCTGGGAGATCGTTAGGATCGGGGGGGTTATCGTCGCCGGCAGCAGAACCGGCGGCACTGGCGTTTTTGGACGCCGTCTTGGAGCCAGCCTTGGATCGAGAGACGAGAGTCTTCTTCTCGCCCTTGCCCTCGGCGGCCTTCTTGGCGAGTCTCTTCTCTTTGGACGCAGAGACCATCTTGAGTATTTCCGATGATGTATTATAATCGTCGAAGCGAAGTCGTTATTGGTGTGTCGACGGATTGCGATGACGAACAATTTTTTTTTTTGTAAAAAAAAAGAGTCGTCACAAACCTACCCCGCCTGGGATGTGTGGGAACCGGACTCGAGCGCGGGGTTCGTTTTATATGATAGACAAGAACGATCACAAGTGAATGTGACGAATTATAATCTTGTTCAAAAAAAGAGGAAGGGTTTGGTGTTAAGTTTGGACAGGAAGTTTTACTTTCTCTGTCTCGGGCCGTCACCAATGGGACTAGCTGAAGTTAGTGATGGGGAGAGAGAAATAAGAATGACGGACCTGGAGAGTCGAGAGAAATTGGTGGCGTCGGGGGAGGGGCGATACAGAGTAGGTACTTACTGATGCGCTGCGTTCGTCCACTGAGCCTACTGAGCCTGCTGAGGAGCCTTGTCGCCAATTGCCGTCGAGCGCGTCGTAGTGGGGTTTTTAGGGCGCCCGGGGCTTATTTTGGGCTGCAAGCGGTTTGGCCCATCATGTCCGTGTGTCAGGCTTGGTGGGGCGTGAAATTTTTGACTTCCAAAGTTAAATTTTACTGATAACATAAACGATAAACGATAAGCGATAAGGTTGACGTCACCAAACAGGAAGACCCTGCCGGCAAGGTATACTTGGGCATACAATAACGTAGGTTCTTGTATATAATTAATTCAAACATACCAGTAGACTGAAAGATCCCAATGCCGTTTGTTATTCAGATACCTACCTAGTATTGTCTTGTGCCGTCTACTCTCGAAATACCACCTTCAACAAAGCTCACCATGTTTAACATGTCCAAGATATTACATTAGTGGGTAGATACTTCGATTTGGATCCATATACCGGCCTACTTAGGAATGGTACGGTACTGTGGAATATCGACTTCGGGGGACGTGGACGAACTAACGTGGCCGGACATCCATCTTTCCCGCACAGAAGACATAGTCCATCCTTATTATGTATCATGAACCCTTCTCCTAGTTGGATTTCCCCCTTTTCCATAGACACGGTAACCTGGGACACCATATGGTGCCCGAGCCAATTGCAGAACGCTACTTGAATCGTCCTATATGTTCTTTTTGCTTTGCCTGTGAGCACTTAAGAAAGCTCTTCCATATATCCTGCGCCTTCGTTCTTCGGTGCCGAATAGGCTGGTGCTATTCCTTGCGGCTGTGAGTCGCCTATCCCCGCGAGATATGAATTCTTGTTCTCACCCGGCTCAGGCTCGTGATTGGCTGTATAGGTAGGCATGTACTGGATAATGATTGGCGGAATTTCTTGTGGAGAATCCACGTATGAATCTCTAGGCTTTGTCCATTTCTCAACTGCGGCTATGATGAACAGGACCGCGTGCAAAATACTATAGAACACGCAAGAGTCGTTAGTTAAAGTTGTGCCCCTTCCATTGTCTGAGCCCTCAGCGAGGTCGACTTACTCCCAAATAAAGAAGAAAATGGATTCAGTGGTGCTCCGCCAGACAATCCAGTACAAAGGATTGAAGGCATCGCCAATGTAATAGGCTTCATTCAATGTCCAGAGGATGGTCAGGACCGTGAGGGCAATAGTGACAGTGAGGAAGCTGCCTTCCAAGACAATATGCCAGATTGATATCACTTCTCTGTCGAACTTCTGCCTCAGTCGGAAGAGCCGCCAGCCGTTCCAAAGAGCAAGCAAGGGCCCCTATATGCACGCCACTGCGTCAGACGTGTTCCTTATAAGTATTAGCCGGTGATGGAACTTACCCAAGAGAGAGCCATTATTGCATCTACTGATATTTCCAAACCGAGAACCGCGCTCCACACGACCACGATAATGATGAGGACAATACTCAGAGACAGTGATAGCCATCGTAGGGCCTTTTTCCACGCAGCGCTTTTCCGTTTTCTTATAGGTCCGCTTTGATTAGTCGACGACATCGCGGCAAGAACCGCTGCCTTAATGTCCTCTTCTACCGGTTGAGGAAGGGTAGATTGACGCATCTGGGAGTTCGACTCCATTTTGCTGGTATTCAGCGAGTGATGATCCAGATAAGAGTAGGAGTCCCGTTCGCGTTCGCGATGAATATGAGCAGGAAGGGACTGAGTAGGGTTGGTTGCAACGAGTGGTATAGGACCTCGAAGTTTGGGTTGCCTACGAACAACGATATGAGGTTGCGTCGATGGCGGGCTTCTTAACGACGAAGGCCACTGTTTGGTGACCCGTTTCGAAGACGCCATGATAGCCACTCACGTGTGTCCCTCGTATACTAGGCTCGCTAGTAAGGGACCGAAGTTCCCTGTGCCGAAAATGATTTCAGGCAGCCGTTTAAACGGCACGGTGAGAGGTGGAAGCTATATGCGAGGTAAATCCTCACACAAGCCAGGGCGTTGTGTAATGAGATCTTGTGTCAACTCCGCTCCAAAGGTGATCTCACATCCACTTCTAGATTTCGTATTCTAGTCAACGCCGCAATTGCCGCTTGTTTTGATCCCAATTGTTCAAGCTATTGTCGTGCCAAAACTTTGACTTTACCGACGCTAAATTCGAGTTCTCGTGACCTGTTTCTGATTCGAAATTAGAGAGGCTAGCGGAAGTCGAGTTACATAGGCGCCCAGCTCTACGTATGTATCGCGTATGGTAGAAATCTCGCACTAGAACCCGATCTTCATGGGAACAACACGTCGCCAGGCAGCAGAATTATTCCGGATCTAACTCGCTACCGGGGCCCCGGTTATTTGGAGAACGGAAAGCTTGTTAGGGTCCCCACAGGCACCGTAAGCCGAATCTGGAAGTTCTCTAACTACAAAGCTATCGACTAGAACATGCTTCTTTATTACTATTAGCCTTGCCTCACGATACGAAGTCGGACAGCGACTTCTGATCGGCGGTGTTATTAACGCCGTTCTGCTCCGTTTCTGTCTCCGTACTACGGTACCGTATGTCTAAAACTGTTGTAGCAGATAACAAATCGGTACCGCAGCGGGTCAGGTGTTTTTCTTTTTTTCTTTTTGGGATGACAGCAAGTAGTCTTCTGCAGGACGGTCAAAGTGTTGGATTTAGGGTAGAATAGTGTGGAACAGCTACTTTCCCGATGTAATTACCACGTATACAATTTCAGACAGAGCTGAAGAATCCCTAGGAGGCACATGTGTTTTTAGTTAGCCATAGAAAGAAAGCATGAGAAAAAGGATCTTCAACTATTTAATTAGCTATTGACACGTAGTATAAAGTATCTGCTGTCCCTATTGTACACAAAGAAATAGCCTATGAAAATAACAAGCCGACCACGATACAGGGAATCATGTATACAGAGAAATTGTCTAAGAGGGGCTGTTGTAATGTTTGTTAAGACCCTAAAAGGGGGGGGGGGGGGGGGGGGGGGGGGCGAAA